>APFE030032133.1:32402-77012 GCA_000404065.3 Pinus taeda
CTTCAGGCTCATTAAAAATCGAAGGTGACTAGAGTCATCTTTAGCTTTTTCTCGACTCTTAAAAATTGAAAAAGCAAAGTTGTGTCAAAGTGTCACTAAAATTTATTTAATTCGGAATAACATCCATTTCCCCCTTAATTTTGAGTTGATCAAGTAATCCGTAATTATGCAAGAAAGTTAATCAAAACCTCGTCGTTCGCGGAGACTAGTGAGTCAACCATATTTGACTCTAGAGACGAAACCATTGCCGAGAAAATGGTCTCATTTAATTGAGTCCAACTCTCCTGGTTTATTTGAAACTTGTGTTTCAACATCATCAGAGACTACAATTACTCTGATAATTTCTGGTACATCTGCCTTTACAGAAGAAGCTCTCGATTACAAGAGGACATTATAACTGATCCTAGTGTAATGGTAGACACTTCTATATTTGAAACAACTCCATCTAGAGCTGATCCAGAAACTGAAGTTCACTTACCTGAACATTTGAAATTTGAGTTCTAGAATTTAGAAGGTGTCACCCCTCCAGCATCTGTTACTATAGAAGTTATACCTTCTTCAGCTCCAGAAATATTTTACGGACCTGATAGTCTACCTCTTCCACTTGGATTGATTGCTATAGAAGAGATTGTAGAGGATCTTCCATCCAGTACCCCATTGCATTTTGGAACTGGGGCACACCTATATCCTTTTACTACTGAAGTTAGTTCTTTTAATCATCCTTCATCGCAAGTTCCTATCGAATTGCTAGGAAATCTTTTGGATAGACTAAATATGTCTGAGCAACCATCAACATCTAGGATTGTGTCATCTGATACAGCCACAACAGAACTCCCTGCTACCACTCTAACGATGTTTGTTGGTATACCGTCTGTCCCAACTAGTTATCAACCACTAGATGGAGTCCACCCAGGGACTATTTCGATGACATGGTTTGTTCCTATTTGTTCATCTGGAATCCTATTTGGCATTTCTTATGTTGAAACTCAGCAAATTTATCTTGCATATCAGTATCAATTTGGGCAGTCCTGTATTCAAAGACCAATCTATCCTTTGAACACTGGATTTCCACCATATGGGGGTTAGTATGCTTTTTCATTGTTCCCTCCTGGAGAGCAACCATATGAGAGTTTACAACAAAATTTAGATCAAACTAGAATTACATCTAGTGGTTGGGTACCAATACTGCGTCAATAGCCAAGAGTTGTATATTCAATGCAACCAACTGAACCTGTGTCGAATATTCCGACTACACCTTCTATTGTGACTGTGTCGCAAGTACAAGCACTACCTATTATATGTCAACCTCAAGTCTCTCAGGTTGCAATACAACAACCTCTTGTCTCTACGGCTCAATCACAACCTCGGATTAGTGCTTCCTCAATTGGAACGACTCAGGCTCAAACAGGTACTATCACTCCTCATCTTGGTCAACCATCTAGTATTGGGCAACAATAAATGGTCCAACAACCATGGCTAGTACAATATCAACAACCGCAATTCCAGCAAGCTTACCAAGGACCTGAGCAACAAGGCTTTGTAGGTAATGGGCAAATGCATTTTCAAAACGGTTATCAACAACCATACTATAATGGTTATGCCCATCAACCTTATCAAATTTATCAGCATCAGATACATTATGCTGGTATGCAAAGACCTACTACTCAGGTGATCCCATCTTATCCTCGATATGCTTCCTCAAACCTGAATCAACAGTTTCCTTTTATAGCAACTCTAGAATTACCAGATCTGAACCGGCTGACGAATGATCCAATTGTTTATGCCCCTTGGTGGCCAGCGATTCCTTATAAACTTCCCTCTGATATTCCTAAATTCAATGGAAATCCAGGTGAAGATCCATCGAATCACGTCATGAATTTTCATTTGTGGTGCTCATCTAACACCCTAAATGATGATTCGATTAGGCTTCACCTTTTTTAGCGAATGCTAACTGGTCCGACAGCAAAATGGTATATTGAATTGCCTAGAGATTCGTTTGATAACTTCAACACCCTCACCACTACTTTTCTAACCCACTTTCAGTTACCCATAAGGTACGAAACAGGAACAAAACTCCTTACCAACTTTAAACATACAACAACCACTCACATATATGATCATATTCATGAATGGTGACATCGTCGTCAAATGGTAAAGACATATGTTCATGATCAACTTCTAGCTGAGTGGTTTATTAAGTCATTATTACCTTCTATTACTGAAGATGTCGTGAAAGGAGGAGTTGTCACTGAAGAGCAAGTCATTTCTCGTGCAAAATATTTAGACTTGATCTATACTCAGTTTGGCATGCTCTACGACAAAATTCCTGACGCTCTTAAACCAGAATTTTCCGTTCCCCCCCCCCTAAATCGAATAGTTACTCTCATGCCAGCGATGGTGTGATTGGTACCTCAATTACGCAAACCACAAAGGCTCCATCTGGTAAAGCCCTTGCAGTTTCTAGTAAAAAAGCAAATGACAAACATCTTGCCTCGGAGGTTAATGCCGTGTCATCTGACAAGGGTAAAGAACCAAAGCAACTAGGAGGCAAGAAGAAAGGGAAAAACAAAAAGAAGAAATAGGAAGATTCGACTCCTGACAAATCTTCTGGAAACCCTACTAGGCAAAAGAAACCTAATCAGCGATGTTTCATATGTAATGAGGACCATTATATGAGAGATTTTCCACATCGAATTGAGGTCACGAAATTTTTAAAGACTTCAAGTACCTCAGTGGTATTGACTGATCCGTTTCCAAACCTAGAAACTAATCTGGTTGCTATTGATCATGCTTCCTCATCCCAAGTGCTTATGATATCTGTCTCGAAACAACAAAATGATGCTTTGATATTGACAAGGAATAAAGATTATGGGAATCCACAGTCGTCGAACAACAAGGCTACAGATCAACCCAGTAGTTTAACAACAACTTCGCCAGAAGTTGTTCCACCCATCATTCCTGAATTAACTATAAAGCCACCTAAGGGAGTAGTGCATAAATCGACATTTAATCCTCGTGCCTGAGCAGCACATAATTATAATATAGTGGAGGATCTGGCCCAATCACCATCCGCTATGTCGACACTTGAAGTACTGTAGAATTGCCCCTCCCAAAAGCAAGCTTTGTTATCAGCAATAGGTGGGATTGATCCAACGAATTCCAATCTTGTGGCCTTTAACCATAAAGGATACATACCTCAGTTACCGGTCCAACTCGCTTTCCTTATACAGGTAAAATCCCTCAATAAAACTGTTCATCGAATAATCATTGATGAGGGGGCATCTATCTATATTATGTCAATGAGTTGCTGGAAAACTTTAGGCTCACCACCCTTGTCACGATCTTCAAAGACATTAAAAGCGTTCGATGGAAGAACATACATGCAGTATGGGGTATTAAGTAACTTGCAGATTGAACTGGGGGGCAAGATGGTAGAAATTGAAGTCAAGGTAATTGATGGAAACCTTGACTATAATATCTTACTGGGAAGGCCCTGGATTTACGCTATGGCTACTGTTGTGTCAACATATTTTAGAAAGACTGCATTTCCCTTCCAAGGCAGAATTACAATCATTGACCAACTAATATTTTTCGCCAATACTTCACAAGCTACTGGAAGCATTTCACTGATCCATGGAAGCTCTCAATTGCTTCAAAATGTCAGAGTAGGTCTCCTAAAAGACCTTGCCTTAATGGGTACTTTTTCCCTCCTACCTCCAAGTAATTTGGTGGAAGTGGCCACAGTGGAAACCTGTCACATAATATCTTCTACATCATCAAAGATTAAGAAGAACTTTGACCATTCTGACAGTGTGGATCATCGCCAAGTGTTTCCCCCAAGCCCTATAGAATCTTGTTGTGTGTTGAGCATGATTGTTTAGAGGTCTTTGTTTCAGTCGGATGTATACCCCAGGAAGTTTGTACACCCTTCCATGCGGGAGGGTGCAGGGGGTGCTTGTCCCCCCCATGGGGGTCCGGGGGGCCGATCTCCCCTGGTTGGGGGGTCTGGGGGCCAGTGGTCCCCCGATAGGGGCTTGGGGACAACGCCCCAAAGCTAAAAACAAATGTAAAATTGCCTTGTAAAAATATAGCAATTTCTAGTCAATATGGGATGTTCATTAGGCGGATGATCTCACGGTAGAACTTATGTTTAGTTTAGGGTTTTTTGCCTTAGAAGGCAACCCCTCTCTTTGTATAAGGGAATTGTATTGAGTCTGTGTAATATATGTGTATTCTCCGAGTGAGAAACAGAGAGGTGAGACTGTGAGAGAAAACAGAGGATATTACAACGAATTTGTTGTAGGTTGTGTCTCTTCATTTTGCTGGATAATAGAAAGGAAGGACTGGTTGTTCGAGGTGGACCTAGCCCAAACTGGGTGAACCATGTATATTTGTGTCTCTCTTGTTTTATGCATTTTCTGTGTTTATATTTATGCAATATTTTATGTGTTCCATTGCTTCGTAATATATAATTTTATAACAAATCTTTGTAGCAATCAATTTTCTAGGCATGGGCGGCGAACCTAAATCAACATTTAACAATTTTTTGGATAGATAGGTCTCTAGAGTATGGCACCTCTTCTGATCCTTGGTCTCGTATACATTTTACAGAAGAAGGAATCATTCAGTCGATGATGATAGGAGAGGCACCATGGAAAGATTACCACCATCATTCCCACCTTTAAGAAAACAACGAAGATTATTCTAGTGACCTTAATCATCCTTCAGTTTTTGATTTTCTATCAAATACTGTAAATACGGTGGATTCCGAGCGAAATCTGTCCAATATTGAAGAAACTATCACCATTCAACCAAACCTAATGTTGTAGAGATTATTCATGTTGGTAAATCTTGTTCTCCTTCAGAACTGGAAATATATTGTGCTCTCTTTTGCGAATTTAGAGATGTCTTTGCATGGTCATATGAATAAATGCCAGGCATTGACTCAAGCATCATTGAACATGAAATCAAGATATATCAAGATGTCAAACCAGTACGACAACGACTTTAACCGGTTCACCCGAAGAAAGCTGTTGCCATTAAGGCGAAAGTTGAAAAACTTTTACATGTTGGTTTCATTTACCCTGTTCCTCTCACTGATTAGGTATCGAATATTGTTCCTGTGATGAAAAATCAAGGAACGATTAGAGTGTGCATCGATTATAGGGATGTAAATCAAGCTTGTCCAAAAGACAACTACTCTACACCCTTCATCGACCAGATAATTGATGAATGTGTCGGATGCGAAATCTTTTCATTCATGGATGGATTTTCCAGATACAATCAAATCAATATTCGCCCACAGGAACAGTCGAAGATTGCATTTATATGTCCATGGGGCACATTTGCATACCGTAAAATACCTTTCAGTTTGAAGAACGTAGGGGAAACCTTTCAAAGGGCAATGAACTACGCCTTCCATGACATCCAACACATCGTTCAACCGTATCTCAACAATCTACCAGCTCATTCGCGAAAGTGGATTGATCATCCATAGCATTTGAGAGCTATATTTCTACGTTGCCAACACTACAAGATACGACTCAATCCACACAAGTGTGTGTTTTGTGTTGGTTCTGGTCGATTACTTGGTTTCATGGTTTCTAAGGACGGAATTCGACTCGACCCATGTAAGGTTCAGGTAATCATCAACATGCCTCCACCTTCAAATTTGCTTCAGATTCAGAAACTCCAAGGGAAAGCAAACTTTCTAAGGAGGTTCATTCCAAATTACGTCGAACTTGCTAAAATTTATACGCATCTTTTGAAAAAAGAAGTACCCTTCAACTGGGATCAGGTTGCGCAGGTTTCCTTTGATGCTTTAAAATATTCCCTAGTAAAAGCATCATTAATATACGCTCCTGACTATCAAAAATACTTTAACCTGTATCTCGCTACTACAGATACAACCATCGCCATGGTTTTAGTACAAGAAGACAATGGAATAGAACATCCTGTGTATTATTTAAGTTTCAACTTAAATGATATAGAAATCAAGTACTCCTATGTTGAAAAGCTGGCCTTAGCAGCTGTTTAATCCGTACAGAGATTTCGACACTATATACTCTTTCGCAAAACTACCATTTTGTCAGATTGCAACCCTATGACCTACATTCTGTCACATCAATTACTAGGGGGAAAATATTCCAAATGGATAGCCATTTTGCAAGAGTTTGATCTGGAATTCACCAAATCCAAATCAAAGAAATCTCTAGTCTTCGTAGAGTTACTTTGTGACCTCCCATCATCGTCCAATGATTTAACATATAAAGCGTCAATCATGGATGAAACCCTATTTCTAATATTGTCAAGCAATCCATGGTACAGAGATATACTTGTTTATCTCCAAACCTAAACATTTATGCCTAACACCTCTCACTCTAAACAACAACATATTTGATACCAAGCCAAAGACTACATGATTGTCAGTGATACACTTTACCGTCGTGGTGTCAATATAGTTCTGTGAAGGTGCCTCACGCATGAGGAGGCTGAAAAGGTCCTGAATGACTGTCATTCAGGTGCATGTGAGGGGAATTTATCTGGTTACACTACTGCACAAAAGATCTTACAAGCTAGTTACTTCTGGTCTACTATATTCAAAGATTGCATAATCGTCGTTAGAAGTTGCCATGCTTGTCAGATTTTCGACCACAAAACCAAATTACCACATGCACCGTTGCATCCAGTAGTTACTATTGGGACATTCGCTAAATGGGGCATAGATTTCATGACATGTAACCCCACCTCAGCTGGGGGGCATGGATATATCATAGTTGATATCGACTATTTTACAAAATGGGCCGAGGCGATGCTTACATTAAACAACAGTGGCGAAATGGATGCTCTTTTATTTTTCAATCATGTAGTCTTTAGATTTGGTATTCCACAAGCTATAGTCACAGATCATGGATCACATTTTCGCAATCACATGAAGGTTAAATTGACTGCCAAATTAGGACTATCCCATGATAGTTCTACTCCATATTATCCGCAAGCTAACGGACAAGTTGAAGCAATCAACAAAGTCTTTAAGCGCATGCTGTAGAGAATGATTGGAGTCCAAAAATGGAATTCGCATTTAATCCTATACTTAACTCTATGGGCATATATGACATCGGTGAGAAATGCGACTAGATTTACACCCTTTTAGTTCGTGTATGGTTTGGAAGTTGTCTTACCCATTCAGTGCGAAATTTCATCTCTCAAGCTCGCAATCGATCTACTTCTTGAAACATTGGAGGAAGAGGCTCGTTTCTTGGAACTAATCCACTTGGATGAAACCCATCGTGATGCCGCATTGGCTAACGAAGATCATAAGAAATGTGTCAAGGCACAATTTGACAAAAATTTCAAACCTCGTGTCTTCTCAGAAGGTGACCTAGTCTTGCTTTACGATCAGGACTCCGACAAATTGGGAGCAAGTAAGTTCGAACCATTATGGATGGCCCCTACATTGTTAAATGATTATTAGTAAAAGGAGCCTACGAGTTGGTAGATTACGATGGGATTCAACTGTCGTAACCCCGAAATGGGTTGTATCTTAAGCATTACTATGCTTGATTAAGTGTAGTAATTTGTTTATAGATATGCTTTTGTTACATTTTTGTTTTCATCAAGAGTTGTCATTTTGGTTAGGTAATCCACTTTGCATTTGTTGCAGATGTCAGGCCTTTTGGAATAATTTGTTGGGTACATCGAGGAAGCTAGTCCTAGTACGTGGAACCTATCTTCTACAGCCTGGGCCATTTTCGCTCCAAGCGGCGAGTCAGTGAGTTTCAGAGGGATATGTATTGGTCAATCAACAAACAACATCGCTGAGTATAGTGCATTGATTTATCTTCTCTTTGATGCCATTTCACATGGCATATGCCGACTTGTTGTCAGGCTAGATTCGCAGCTTGTCATTCTACAGCTTACGGGCGTCTATTCCATTCGGAAGCCAGCTATTTATCGTATGTTCCTAAGAGTCAGGATTTTGGAAAGATAGTTTGATTCCATTCAATATAAACACATTTCCAAAACCTTGAACACATTAACTAATTCATTAGCAAATTATGTGTTAGACAGACATTTGTAGCATTTGTAAAGAAAATCATTTCACATTAACATTTGCATCAGGATCGCATAACTTAACCAAAGTAAAACTACGAACGTAAAAAAAAATATAACTATTTATAGTTTTTACAAAATGTTTTGTGTTCAAGACAAAGTCGGTCTTATGACCAAGAAACCCAAAAATGAATGCAGAATAGCACTCTAGACTAATGGTGCTAGTGATAGCATGTCACCACCTGTGCGATCATATGCAAGAGCCTAGTCCATTGACTCGGCACGCCAGTGGTATGGCACTGTAACCTCAGAGGTAATTCGTCGGTCCTCACATCTTGAATACCAAGATTGAGGCCCTCGACCTGATCCTACAACACTACTAGGGTCTCTGTTATGTCCAGATCACGAAGGATGGCCCTCCATACAGCCTCTCCTACTAGAGCGTTAGCTGCCGTCCGTGGGTGTGCCGCTGGTTGCACTGGCCCAATATCTGCGCACACATATGAGTTTGATTAGTCTTGATAACATTTAAAAACACAAAAACATTATAAAACTGATAAACAAAGATATGGTCGAAGCATTTTACCGATATAACTCCACTGCTTGTCAGCCGGTAACACCAAATCTGGGTGACCTCGGAAATCCATCTGAATGTATGGATACTCCACAAATACCATCTCTTGACAGTTGAACCACTCAAAGAAGGCACCAGAGAAAGAAATCTATCACTGACCAGCATGTCTGGCCATGAGATCAACCCATCTTTGCATCTGTGGTTCCCTTGGTGTTGACAATCCTAGTGAAATGTAATGAGCCTGCATCAGTAGGATCCTCTCCAAGGTAAAAGCAGTCAAGATGGAACCGTAACAAAAATTCTTAGACCTCCCATTATTTACCTTGGAGAGTTGTTCTTTTATGACCGGAAGTACCGCTTCGCACCAATTGAATACCATTGGTTCTAGGCATTCCAGGGCATACATCATATAAGATCTGTTTTCCAAATGAAGAGCCACGCTACTAGCCAATCTAGCAAAGGTGAATAAAATGGTCCTCAAGGGACAATCAATGACTTCCTGGATATTTATCTTACTGTCCCTACTAGGCTGAGATCCATCTCTACAAAACTGGTGAATATAATCCCTCGCGGATTCACCCCCACTGGTGAGAGAGGGGCACCATGCCTCGATAAACCCATCAGAAAATATATATCCTTGAATGTCAATGGAATGAATTTGCCTCTAATCTAGAATACCTGGTTGATTAGATCCCAAGCATCGAGGAAATACTGCAAAAAACTAATTTGTTGCCTCATGCTGGATATGCGGAAGAATTTGAGCAAACCACAGTTTCGTAACGTAGTAACTGTGCCCTGATCATGTAAGGAAATCATTTCCTCTTCTTCACGTTCGCATTCACACCATGTGACAACCATCTTGATCTGACAAATATCTGAAACATAGACAAAAGATGAATTAGGATCCATTTTTGAGCAAAAACAAGCAAGATTTTCATGAAAAAATCACTGTGCAAAGTTTCCCGTCTACACCCATCGCACCCTGCCTTTGAGTAAGGTGAGATGCATACTGACTGGCCAGTGTATAGCTCAATATTCATTGCACTTTTCAATGCAGACTAGGTGTGATGGATAGAGAGCGAGTTCTTCAAACCCCAAGGGCCCAGAAGGAGGGAAAAACTTGCTCAAAATCAGAAAAGGATGGAATGAAAATGAAGCGCTCAGGGTTAGCTCCTACCTGGTCCTGACAGTGCAGAGAATAGTCCACCAAATCTCACAAAATTAGCTGATGAAATTTGAGGGGGAAAACCACTCCAGAGCTCCAAAATCCCGAATTTGTAATGGAATGATTAAAATGAGAGGTAAACTACTTTTTATATTACTATTCACGTACTTCAAGTAAAATGTTAGTTTTAAATTCATTTTTTGGGCATATATATGTATTTATAATCAATTTGATGGAGCAATTGAGCAGGTTGAATAATCAATGAAAGCATCTAAAGTGTTAAACGACGAATTGAACATCTTTGACTACTGTAATGAGCAATGTTTCCACAAGGTTCAAGCTCGTTAAAAAATAAACCCGCTACTGAGCATATGTTAACGCAAGGTTCAAGCTCATTAAAAAATAAACCCGCCTTCAGTAAACAACCTCTGTGATTTCCATGCTATCAACATTTTTAGCCTTGGTTGTGTTCTACCATCACCTCCATTCTTTTGGCCGATCATATGCTTCCACTTGATTGTTTACCCTTTTGAGGAACAGCTACAACGAGTGGTTCTGTTAGCCACCCTCTTCACACCCCCATGTTTTGAGAAGTTCCAAACTTCCCTGGAACCAGTTGCTACCCGAAAACACCACTCATTCCTAAAAAAAAAACAAGTCTCTTTTAAACTCTTTTTAGACTCGTTAAATATGAAAATATTGTCGAGCTATTGGCCTTTCCAGCTCATTAAAGAAAATGGAAGTGCCATCCCTCCTGTATTTTAATATTTTTGGACCCGAGGGATTATCCCACAAAAAGATCGAGCGCTTGTTTTTTCGGCTCACTAAAGTGATCGAAAAATCATCCCTTACATATTATTTTATACCTTTTTGGACTTAAGGGATTATGCTACGAAAAAGGACCACAAGGGTTTCCTTTTCTTCCCTTTTCAAACTTTCTAAACATGAAAAGGGCCGAGTTATCCTTGTCATTAAACTCGTTAAAATAATAGCGACAAACTTGTCCACCCAGACAAGAATGAGTTTCACTGTCGCTAGGCTTGCTAAAACATAGCGACAGGTTTGCCTGAAGGGAAAATTATAGAACAAGCATATGTTATCCTTCTCAAGCTTGACAAAAATAAAGAGGTACTAGTCAGCAATGACTAGGGAAAAAGGGAAGAAAACTTGAAGAATTTTATTGGTAGCAGGTCGCTCTTGAACATGACACTTTCACTCCATCACCATGATTGAGTCAGGTTGGGTTATTACGTTCACCAGTCATATCACCATTAGTCCTCTGTACCATCCATATTTTGGGGTTAACACTACCAATCCATCTCAGTGTCGCCGATATGTTCAAGAGAAGTCATTCAGAGAATTCTCCATCCAGCTAATGCCTCATCCACTGTAATACCTTCACCCTCCATTTTTCATGACCGCCATTCCTGAAACTTGTATCATCAGATCATTTTCACCTCTAGAAAATCATTTGCTTCATTTTGTGTCATAAATGTGGGATACATCAAGGCCCTCCTATGATGGGTCACTTCTTGTTGACATCATCTCATTATCCAAGAAGTTGACTTAGAAACAACCCTTTTGGTACTTTGAAGCTTGCATGCCTCAATGGAAAGTTTCTCACTTTCGATGACAGGTTTACATTAATGACCTTCGACCGAAAGATTTTGCATGGTGTTCGACATTGGATCATATATTCACACCACGTGAATTGTACTATAGTACCTTGAGGGTCATTAACATTATTGATGATTCCACTCGCACCTGTTAATAGCTCACATCATTGGCTAGTAATCGGGCGATGTCTTTCCATGTTCGACTTGAGGACATCTTTTCACATGGATCGACTTGTACATCGAGCGAATATTGAACAAGTTTGAAGACCGCGGATCTAGTTTCATCCATCCGGGTTGTGATATTTAGGAATATAATGACGTCAAATGTACACAGAAGCTGCATAGATGGTCATCCAAGCCAAGGATGATGACCCTTCATATGAAGAATCACCAGTCTACAACTACAGAGATTATTTGTTATATGTACATGAAAATGAATTTATAAAGTTGAGCATGGGAATGCCCACCTCAGCTAGATCATGAAAATAATATGATGATGATGTATTGTATTGTATTTTATACAGATCCCCTTCTAGTTCGAATTCCTCGGATCCTCATGATAAAGCATTTCACCTGACATCAAAAGATTTACGACCTCATGCTTTAGGGGGAAACTGTTATAGAAATATTTGGGAACTTCAACCCCAATCACATATGTCGATAAAAAAAAGGGCTCTTTAACCCCTAAAAGTGTTGTTTCATACCCTAAAGGATCATGGTCAACTGATTACATCATTTCCCAGAAGTTCCACCTGAAAAACCACTTAGAATTGGCCAAAACTCGACCATAATGATTGCTCCACTATCAAGGTGTGATGCATACTGGCTCCTACACTACTGAGGTGTGAAGCATACTAAAGAGGCCTTTTGTAGGGTGCGATGAGCGAGAATGGACAAATGGTTGAGACCGTTTGCTAAGTGGATGCTCATGGAATCTTCTAGAAACTTCTCCTATGACACTTGCCTCTCTGAATTCACCTAGGGATGAGTAAGAGGTCAATGAAATCTCCAAGTGGAACCAAGAACTATCAGTGGAATGACACAAATAAAAAACCTAGAGCTGACTCACACCCTTGCAGACATCTATAAATGGATCCCTCATCTGAGAGATCTAGAGGCTGGAATTTTTTAATTTGTAAAGAAGTGCTATTGTTTTATCTTTGAGAAGGAACATTATATTGTTGGGTGATCTTGCTTTTTATGAGGTGAAGAGGGCTTTGATGCTGGATCAGACAGTTGGGTTGTAATCCTCTCTTCTATTATTAATAAAGTTCTTTGAGTTTTCCTCCATACAATCGTGTATTTGTGAATCTTGTTATTTGTGAATGTAATTGTATGTTCAATGTGTTTCTGATTCTGCATTGTTTATGATATTATAGATTGAGATGATTTGATGGTGTTTTGTTACTTTGTCTGTACAAGTATTCTCTAAAGTGGGACAAGTAGGAGAGGAGTTGCAAGCTCTATCAAGGGAGAGAGAAATCAAGCAAGGAATCAAGTGGAAGATGCAGGTTGGTCCCCTTTGCTTCTCCCTTATCTATCATACATAAAGGAAATCACAAATTGCTTTGATTGTTTGTTTTTAAGATAGCTACCAATATTAGTGGGACTAGCAGATTGAAAAGACACTAGTTTTCCCTGAAACAGACACCTCTTGATATGATTCTAGAAAAGTGAATTTTTTTCTTTTGGTTTCAACCTTTCTTCTTGTAGCTTGCGAAGGGTGTCCATCCTACGTTGCACTAACAAACATGACTTGCCTTGGTATTCTTGTGAGAGTTGGAGGGCAGGAAAGTAGATGTTTGGAGGGAGGATGGATTCTTTTATGTATACCAAGAAGTAAGGGGAGGAGTTCAGGGAAGGCTTCAACGTGACTCAGTCAGCCCATAAGGAATTTACCAAAGCAGAGTGCTAGTTTCACTGCTTAGATAATATGGTATTTTTAATAATGCAGATTAGGTTCTTATTCGTGGATTCAACAAGACCACTCCCATACAGATAACAATTAATTGAATATTTCAATATAATACCATTTTCCAATGCAAAATGTAAAGTCTTAGTGATGATAACTATGCTCCATTGTCGAAAACAAGTGAAGTAGGAATGTTGAACCTGGAAATGATGTTTTGTTGTAGAAAACTAATGACTTCTTGATCATTCCCCTGTGTGAGTAGAATTTCTTATATCCACTGTGTGAAATAATCTATGGTGGTAAGAATGTAATGGTGCTACTTCGATGAATGTGGAAATATTTCTCCAATAATATCCAAGCCCTATTGTTGAAAATGTTCTTCCATTGCAATAAGATACAGTGGGGTGGCTGACTTCTTATTTCTGCTAGCACACCTCTAACAGACCAGACACTTGTGACCATAAGCGTGAGCATCTCTGAATAATGTAGGCTAGTAAAAGATGGTTCAAATGACCTTACGCACAATTGTGGTGCCTAAAATGTGTCCTCTAGCTGATCCATTGTGGAGATCACACAATACCTTTCCTGAATCATGTGCTTCTAAATACCTGAGTAGTACTCTGTTGTGGTGCTTTTTGACAAGCACCCCATGCACTAGCTTGTACGATAATGCTTTAAGTCTGATTTCCCTCTTCTTTCGTGCAAAAAAGTGGGAGGGCACAATGTTGTACTCAAGGTATTGGCACATATTAGTGTACCAAGAGTTTGTGTTAGTAGTGGGGTAGGATTGCTCGACATTGTACATCCCAATTTTTTGCTCCCATCCTGAAAGATCTTCTTCTTTTTCCTTTCATTCACTGCTTCTACAACTAGTTGAAAAATACCATGGCCCTTGATTGTGTGAAATAGATTGATCTCTAGATCATATTCTTGCAACCAAGTCATACAATTCACTCTCTTTTCACCCAGCTCTTGTTGAATGAGAAGTGATCTGACTGTTGGGTGAAAAACAAAGACAATGAAATGAATTTTTAATAGATAGGGTCAAAAGTGATTTATTGCCTTGTATACCACATAAGGTTGTTTATCCATGGAGGATAGTTAAGTTTGGGTCCTTGCGAACTTGCACTCATAAAAGAGATAGGGCACTCGTTGTTCAGATCATCCTTTTGGGTGAGTACAATGGTGAGAGAAGTGTCAAAAGCAAAGGTGTAGAGAAAAAAATATTTATTGAAGTCTGGGCTAAATAATGCAGGTGCTTCTGCGATGGCCTCTTTAATATGGGAAAACACATAATTTTCCCTTTTATCTCATTTATAGGTTGCATCCTTCTTCACCATCTCCTATATCGACTTAACAATATGAGCGTAGTTGGAGATGAACTTGTGGAGGAACTTTATTTTCCCCAAGAAGGACTGCATGGCCTTTTTGTTCACTGGGAAGGGAATCTACGTGATTGCATTGAACATATTTGGGTCTACCTTAATCCCAGTTTTAGAAATAATGTGGCCCAAGAGATTACCCTCAGACACCGTGAAGATACTTTTCTTGGTATTTACGGATATCCCGTACTTGTGACATCGCTCAAATTTTTTCTTTAAGTAGTGTATGTGGTCTGACTTATGTTTGGAGAATAATGTTACGTCATCAAGATAGACCACTACGCTCCGTCCAATCAGCCCATGGAAAGTGATGTCCATTGTGTGTTGAAATGTTGCATCATCATTGATTAACCCAAAAGACATTCGCTTGAATGTGAATGTGCCCCATTTTGTGCAGAAGGTGGTCTTAAGTCTATCAAGCTTTGAAACCAAAACCTAGTTGTATCCTGAGTAACCATCTAGAAAAGAAAACATTTATGACCCTGATACTATTTGCAGTATTTGTTCCATGGACAACATGGGGTAGTTTTCCTTGTCTGAGGCGCAATTGAGATTTTGGAAATTGACACACAAGTGGATTTCCCTGGACTTATTTCTTACTGGGACCAAATTTGAAACCCAAGTTGATTTCCCCACCCTATATATGATTCGGGCATCAAACAGTTTCCTTAACGTTTTCTGAATAAGAGGCTCAACCGTTGTATGTACTTTTATCAATTTTCACTGGAATGACTTGGCCCCTTATTTTATTGGTATCACATATTGGATGATTCACGTGTCATAAGTTTTAAGCTCATTGTACATCCACACAAACACATAACGATATTGCTTGAATAGGTGGATAAAGGCTTTTCGCTCTTGTGGTGTACATAAAGTACTAATATTGATGTACTTCAATTTTTAATTTTTAATTTTTTTTTTTTTTTTTCCCAAGTTAATCTGCTCGTACGACATGGTGGAACTATGGGTTTTAGCATTAACATGTCCCCGAAAGTGATTCTATAGGTCATACAACTTTTCCAATGAGACCACACCCTTTGGGAAGAGATTTCCTTTTTTTTTTTAATCTATTTTTTTATTTTTTTCCCAAGTTAATCTGCTCGTACGATATGGTGGAACTATGGGTTTTAGCATTAACATGTCCCCGAAAGTGATTCTATAGGTCATACAACTTTTCCAATGAGACCACACCCTTTGGGAAGAGATTTCCTTTTCTTGAACTGGTTGTATCCTATAATTCCTTTTCGTGCTTGTCCTCATCGACCACTGCGTCTTTGAACACATCAGTGTTTTCCATGAAGCATAATATCTGTTGGTCATAAAAAAAGAATGTGTAAATTAGTGATATTATTGGTGATAGATGGATTATAAAGAATTTCAATAGAATAAGCATCCCTCAATAGTGAAAACCTAGAATCAACATTTTCTAATGCATCCACAACTGCGTTACACAATCTTGGAACAAAAATGATATTAAAATCTTGGAAATGGGAAATCAAATGCCATACTTCTTCTTGATAGCTTATAAGGTGAGGTGACACACAATGTATGGTATTACATACCTGTCACACAATAATTTCTGAATCACCTACTGCTTTCAGGATAGCAACGTTGAGGCTAATGACTCTTTGCAAGCCCATGATGAGCACTTCATATTCTGCAGTGTTGTTTGTGCACTCAAATTCAAACTGATAGAGATCACATGTTTTCTCTGTAGTGGATCTATTAAAATGTAACCATCTCCAGAGCCCTCCTGCATTTTGGAACCATCAAAGTACAAAGTCCTCATATCATATGTACAAGGATTGGGAACTACACTAGCTCCATTATAACTATTACTAATTGTACGAACATCATTTTCACCTATTGGACAAGGAAGGAGCTCCAACTGTGTATCTGGTGGGACTAGGGGTGATATTGCAAGATAGCACCCTAGTTGGGTTTCCATGAAGAAATTTCCAAAGATAAGTTATGCGAAAGCCACAGGCTCATTTTGTCCATTCAAGGGAGTGGTAATATGTTTCATGTATCTTTCTGAATTCACCTGGATCTAATTATTTCTTCCCTTATACGAAAGCCATAAATGTGACTAGTCCATAGCAAAGAACACTTGTAACTTGTTGGACCAGTCTCTGCTCATCAACGCCCCATATGCTTCCAGAATGTTCACAATCACTATGTTGATATATTGGTGAAATCTCTTATCAAATGATAAACGAATGATCACATCTCTAAGTTCACTAATTGCATGGACATGAGTTATGTCCAAATGAATAATTTGTGCATCTGTTTTGTCCCATTTTGCGTTAATTTTCTTGGCAACAGATGATGGAATTACGTTCACTGATGCCCCAGAATCAACCAAGCAATTGCGTACATTGAAATTAAAGATTTCAAAAGTTAACAAAAAGGTAGGGTAGAGTGTATCTGTATCCATTGTTAAAGCATTAAGTAAATATTTGAGGGAACTAAAATACATACTAGATCGCTTGTCAGAAGAAGCATCATTACCTGCAGTGGACTACCTGAGTGTGCATAAGGGGATGTCCCATTGGCTCGTGATCTATGTTAGTTAAAACATTGAAATGTATACACGAACCTTCTTCACGTCGTCAACTATGTTGTTATCTACAACAGGAAGGGCCACTGAAGTGTGTGGGGATGTAACTTGGTTTTGACTTTTAGGATGTTGGTATTATTCTTACTACTTACATAAGCGCTTTTTGTTGTAGTTGGGTTACCATACTTTCTTTGAGTGTTATGTGCCGAGATGATGGTTGGAATGATATTTCTTAACAATTTCTCTTTGATTTTCTCCTTTGTCAACACTGGTGCAGTAGCTAGCCCTTGGCTTCTAAAATTATATTGGTTGGTCTGCTTCTAGGCTAGACCATCACTCAGAGGCCTTTTATTAGTGGTATTCTTGTGGGATTTGAGTAGCCAATTGAACATGTTCACTGCATGCCCCAAACTCATAGTAATTTGATTGTAGAAACTTCTAAATTTTCTTCTATAGGCTCAGTCTCCTCCTTAGCCATTACTACATCAGCAAGATGAGTAGCAAGAATTCTCATGGCCTGATTCCATTGTGGGCATGTTTTCTTAGAATGGTACTCTTGATGATATGAGAAATGTTGATATGTGCCCACGTTTTCAATATTTAGTACAACATTGGAGATTTTCATAGACTTAGTGGGTCGATTATTGCTACTGCTGGAAGTTGCAATCCTTCTAAACAGGTTGAACTTAGGAGGCTTGTTGCTCATGGTGGTATTGCTTGACCATTGATTCAGTTCTTCCAACTCATTTGGTAGAGTCTTGATGGTACATGTTAGGTCCCCATACTACTAGTGTAACCCCTTATTGTTATTAGTACAACCCCCTTATTATATTGTTGTACCCATGTAGTCCCCATATTGTTATTATTGTGCCCCATAGAAGCCCACTTTTTTTATTATTTTGCCCTTACATTATTATTGTTATGTTGGCTTTGATTATATTATGACCCCTTAGACTCTTATATATAGAAAGGAGGTCTTGTCATTTGTATCATCAAAGAATTGTTCATTTGTGTAATGTAAAGGATGTTGCCCCCTCAAAGAGGCTTATTTCTAAGGCATTCATCTATCTTTTCTATCTTTTTGTGAGTTGGTTTTATAACAGTATCAGAGCTTTGGATTTTAGGGTTTCACTGCTCCAAATAGGTCATCGTGGAATTTTCACTATAACTTGTTTTCTGCGACGTTTCAAATGCTAAAATAAAAACCCATTTGGGCCGAAATCATTCTAAATCTCAAGTACAAGTTTCAGAGCCTTTCGTGCTATATTTGCAGAGATATGATTTGAGTACGTTGGCATTTTTGTAGCCTTCTGAATTACATTCCAAATAGGTGACCTGGGGAAAATCGTCATAACTTTTGTTTTGAGCATTAGATTGAAATTTCATAAGAAGTTACAGAAAGAAGACGAACTATAGTTTCCTGTATATATTTTTCGGATCTGAAGGTCAAAACAATGACATGTGGCACTTCATACAAGTTTGCTCTTTTGAAAAGGTATATAATCAGGTCAATTTGGGAGATTGTGCATAACTCTTTCTTGGAGAATCCAATTTCGATCAGACTGGTGATATTAGAAAGAGGACACAGAGGACTACTACAGATTACAATTTCAGAACTGGAAGATCCGAAATTATAGAGTTACAGTTGTTTCAAGATAGAGGTCCTAAAATCAAGAAAAGGTGATATGAGGAAGTTTGATGGCAAGGATACGGTAAATTGGATACTACAGATGGAGAAATATTTTGATATACATGGTGTACCACTATTACAAAAGGTATGTATTGCATCTTCATATTTATAATCAGATCAGATTTTATGATATAAAGGGCTTTGTTCTCGTAAATAACATGTTACATGGTCAATTTTCGCGGAGGAAATGATAGCACATTATGAGGATACAAAGAGAAACACATTCTTTAGCCAATTGATAAATCTCAAACAAAAGTGTTCAATGGCAGAGCACATTGAGGACTTCTAAAAATTGAATATAAGGGTAAATGATATTCCAAAGAAGCAAAGGATTGATGTCTTTATAGGTACTTTAAAGGATAACATTCAACATGAGGTTCGTCTTTGGGAACCTGATTCATTGGAGAAGGCATTCAGGTGGGCATGAAAAATTGAAGGTGAAATTATGGAAACAAGGAATCCCACCACTCATGACTATAATTATGAAAGTGTTTCTTCTCCTAGCCTTCCACAACCTACAAGGATTACACCACAACAATTGGAATAAAAAAAAGAAAAGGGACTTTGTTACAATTGTGATAGCAAATCCACTAAAGGTCATAAGTGTGCTGAGAAGAAATTATTTTACATAGAGTATGAAGAGGAGGAAGAAAAGGATCAAGAAACATCAAAAGAAGAGGATATACACCAAGAACAAACCCCAGGGAAAGAAGAAATTAATTTGACCATATCTTGTAAAGCATTGACAAGAATTACCACTCCTCAAACTCTCAAGGTAGAAGGACATATCAGGAATAAAAAGGTTCAATAAGTGAAAGATCATATCGAGAAAGAAGAAATGAATCCAACCATATCTTATAATGCACTGGTTGGAATTACCACTCCTCAAACTATCAATATAGAAGGACATATCTAGAAGAAAAATGTTCAAGAAGTGAAATATCACATCAAGCGTCAAGAAATGAATCCAACCATATCTTGTAAAGCATTGGAAGAAATTACCACTCCTCAAACGCTTAAGATAGAAGGACATATCAAGAAGAAAAATGTTCAAGCAGTGAAAGATCACATCGAGAATAAACAACAAGCTCTCCAAATTTTAAAGGATAATGCCACTTTGGTTCAGAATCAAATGAAACAACACGTAGATCAACATCACAGCGAAAAATGTTTTGATGTAGGTGATTGGGTATTTTTATGACTACATCTCAAGCAAGCTACTTATGAGAAGGAAATGTTGGCAATACTACATGCACTTAAGAAATGGCAACCTTACCCAATGGGAAGACACTTCGACGTAAAAATGGATCATGATAGTCTTAAATACTTTTTAGAACAAATATTATCTTTAGAAGAACAAAAAAAATGGGTCACAAATATGTTGGGTTATGACTTTGACATCATCTACAGAAAAATGGAAGAAAATTTTTGTTGTAGGTGCACTCTCAAGAAAGAATGAGGATGTGGAAGCATTGTTTTGTGCTATTTCTATTATCCAACCAGATTAGATAAACAAAGCAAGGGATGAATGGAAGAAGGACAAAGAAGTGTGGCCACTCATTCAAAAGTTGCAGAATATCCCAATTCAAACAATATTGCTAGAACTTGAAGAGGAAGGAAAAATCATATTGGAACCTCGAGCAGTCACAGAAGCAAGAACCTGACAGCTATGAAATCGATCAATTTCAGAGTATCTCATTAAGTGGAAGAACTTACCTGCCAAATATTCCACATGGGAGGACAAGAATTTTATACAGAAGCATCAAGAACTACTCAAGCGTTGAGGACAACACTTTTTGAAGGAGAGGGGCATTTTAGGCTCCTATACTACTAGTGTAACCCCTTATTGTTATTAGTACAACCCCCTTATTATATTTTTGTACCCATGTAGTCCCCATATTGTTATTATTATGCCCCATAGAAGCCCACTATTGTTATTATTGTGCCCTTACATTATTATTGTTATGTCGGCTCTGATTATATTATGACCCCTTAGACTCCTATATATAGAAAGGAGGTCTTGTCATTTGTATCATCAAAGAAATGTTCATTTGTGTAATGTAAAGGAGGTTGCCCCCTTGAAGAGGCTTATTTCTAAGGCGTTCATCTATCTTTTCTATCTTTTTATGAGCTGGTTTCATAACAGTACGGGCCAAGATTTCAAGATCAATAGTTCCCTTCTCTTTTTCCTTACTTACAGAGTCCTGAGACCTTTTACCTGTGTCCTTGGAGTATTTAGCTGGTTCATCATATGAAATTTCTCCAATTGCGCGCAAGTCCTTTTCAATTATGATTGCCTCTTCATAATTTTCAGTCAATGTTTGTTTCCCAGTTCTCTTTACAAAATGCGCAATGTTGGTCGACATGGTAGAAGTGTAATAGTCGATAGTGATGGAATCATGAGGTTTATTGTTTGTTGAGAACTTGTTTAAAATGTGGTTAAACCTATGATTAAAATCTTTCATTTTTTCCTTTTGCACCATCTTGAGGCTGCCCAACACTTTCAATAACATCGCGGGGGTCTTGTCATCAACAAGCTTCTCAAGGAAAATTTTCTTAAACCCCCTCTAATTCTGGATGGAATTCTGAGGAAGACTATGATACCACACTATTTCTCTACCATCTAAGGTACATGGAAATAGTCTACATGCAACATCATCATAGCATAACTCAAGTTTTTGAAGATCTAGGTAGAATTTGTCTAAATGGTCCTCCACCTTTACTACTCTATCAGGGTCATACTTTGTTAGGAGCTTTTCTGGATGCCTTCGATTCTTATGTAACACACCTGGTAATGCAAGTGGGCCCTAAGACATCCAATCCAGACCTGGTCTTCCATATCCTCTTCGACGCCTTCCCCTTTTTCTTCAGAGAATGATTGGTCTTCTTTTTCTTCTTCTTCTCCCAACCCATGGAAAGTATGGTCTGTTACGCTTCATTTTGTCACCATGACAAATGATCATCAAAATTAGATCTCTCTCCATCCATCCAAGTGTCATGAAGCACTGCCTTGCAAGTCAACAACTTATATACCTTAAATAAAATGGAATTTCTGGATCTCATGGTGCAAAACCCTGCTTCTAAGGATCTGCTTAGTTTTTTTGAGCATTATCCATACATGTGCAATTTATTCCACTATAATTAGCACATATCTATGCACTATCTTCCACTATAGACTGTGTAGGTAAATCAAATAAAAGTAAAAATAAAAAGTGATATCTAGAAGCATTGTTGGGCGAATCATTCCCAACAGAAAACCTCAAACTCATGTTTATTCGAGCCTAACATCATTTTTTATGGAACTAATCCCCATTCTTCAAGGAGCCCTCATCTCTCTTTTAGTGGATCTCATCCTTGGACTAAGGATCTCAAACTACTTCCTTTTGGCCTATTAATTAAGCCATAGGTGGGGGAGTTGAGGGAGGTTGCTGAGAGTAAGTTTATGTTGGATGAATTAGGTTGGAGATATTATCATTCTTAGAGAGGATTGAGATCAATGGAAGGAGCTTCACAACATCAAGGCACATGTTTTGTAGCTATTTTATGTTTTTGAAATTAATACAAACAACATGTCTTCTCACTGCATTGTTTAATGGATTAATTGATGAATATCATGTAATGATGTTATTTATATTTGTCCATTGGAATGTTGTTTGTTACTAGTCTCCTTGATCACTAGTTTGAATTATTGAATCATTTATGCTGCATATGCCTTTGATCCTTTGTTGTTTCCATGTGTGCGGTTATAGATTCAAGCACGGAGGGGCCGCACTGAAGCACAAAGAGGGATATTCATCAAACATGTTGTAATAAGGTATGCATTTCCTTTTCTCACCTTGTTAGTTTATGATTCAAGAAAAGATAGATTCAGGGAAGGAATTAACTTGATTTTTTGTTTGTTTCTAGTTTCCTTTA
The DNA here is from genome assembly GCA_000404065.3 of Pinus taeda. Classification (NCBI taxonomy): domain Eukaryota; kingdom Viridiplantae; phylum Streptophyta; class Pinopsida; order Pinales; family Pinaceae; genus Pinus; species Pinus taeda. Next base: position 55,269 of record APFE030032133.1, read on the forward strand.
GGATCTAGGGAGATTTCTCTTTTTAGTAAGAGGGATTTATCTTCCTAACGAATTGTCGACCATACTAGGGAATGCCCTATTCTCTTCCATCTCCTTGTTTTGGATTCTTGAACCGTTTTGATAGCTTTATTCGAGTCTTGACAAGTTAATGATATTTCATATTTTGTGTTTTGTTTGGATCCTTTTTTGTATTTTTTTCTTTAAGTTTCTCAACCTCCGTGGTTTATTTTCAGAAACAGAGCGCATATATGCGTAGATTAATTTTAGCAACAATATGTATACACACTGTACTATATTGTCTACTTGCACATACTCTGAGAATTTTTGAAAAAATAGCTTTTCCTCTCATTAAAGTTTGAATTTTTGTTTTTCAAGGTTTCATTACACTTGTTTATGCCTCCAGTCAGTCTCCATGTGTTTGATCGAGTGTTGTGAAGGAGTTTCACTGAGATTTCTTTTTTTTTTCAAGGATTGAAAGGTAGGGTTTCTCAAGAGTTAGTGTTTTGATGAGATTTGCTTCTTGTGCTGCATTGAAAGCATAAGACGTTTTTATTCCAATACTGAATTTTAATCAAAATTACACTTTAAGCATTGATTTCATAATATTCATTCAAACATTTTCATTTTAAGGATTTCATTGGGTGTTTTGAATTTTATTTCATCTCATCATTGCTCAAAGGTTTGTCTCAGCTTTTTAACAATTTTTGCATGTTTTTGCTTTCATGTTTTTGGCTGAATTGTGTCTGAGTGTTATTCTCCTTTGAGTGTTATTATTTTTGATGTTTGGAATTTTCACCAGATTTCCTTTACTTACACTTGATTGGTTCTTTAGTAGTATTAATGAAGGGAAATATTCTTGTTGTTCTTTCGCTGCTTTAGAATCATGTTGTGTTTGTTTTGAAGAATTATTTTGCATAGATTACATTTTCATGGTTAGAATTCTTATTTCATGAACAAAAATTGTGCATAGACTAGTGTTCGTGGAAATTGTGCATATATTACATTTGCATAGTTTTCACGCAAATTGTGCATATATTACATTGTGTGGTTTGCAACTTAGAGCTTTGAATTGCATTGAAAAATTAGAAGTGGTACATTTTGGAGTTAATATTTTAAAGAAGAACCTCTTTACTTACTCTAGCTAGAATTTATCGAAATGAAGAGATTACAAATTTCATATTTGATGAATTAGAGTTTCGAGTCAAGTCATAATACCATCAGTTTCACGTCCATTTACCCTTTGAGTAAATAACAACTTAATAACACAATGTTAATAAAATCAATTAGAATTTTATATTTTAGGGATTTTACCACCTACAATATCTTGTGTGTAGGGCTATAGAATAGGAAAGTGAGTAAATTTTCCAAAGCTATAGACAAACAATAGAATCTTACGTTAGGGAGAGAAATCTAATTATTTTAGTTTTGCTTTGGGGAGCTCTTCTTATACATGAGTTAAGCAGGAGATCATGTTAGACTGGGTGAAGTGATTATACCCACTTCATTGGATATGATAAAGATATTTTCATGTATTACAATGGTGCCGAAAGGTACATGGGGTCACTTGAAAGTAAACCTCCAATTAACCATGTCGAGGAGCTTTCAAGGGGATTGATATTTGTTACTCTGCCCTTGTGTGTACGTCTGATTTACGACTGTCCCCCCAAGAAGAATTGTTGTAGTTGGTAACCTTAGTGACCATAATCCTAGGGCTATTACCTGAGGTGACAACAGAGGGAAGGTCTTGTTGTACTTGGAACATATGTTGGCTAGACTCACTTTGACTTTTTGGAGGGTAATCTTCACTCGAGATGGCATAAGTGAAGTTACTTGCACCATATTGTTTCATTAAGTAGGTTGTCAGTGTAACTGGTTCCAAATGCTCATCTCTATAAAAGATTTCACGTTGATCTCTGTGACATTGGATTTCATCACCAACTAGTAACTATTGATCTTTATGACAGGTCAGTTTGTATGGTTTGAATCCCTATATTTTTTAGCATGTGTTACCTTGTTTTATTTTAATTTTTACAAGTATGTAGGTGTGGATTGTGAATATTATTTAATTTTAATAATAAAAACCTATTTGAATTGAATTTAATGGAAAAATGCTAGAAGTTACCGATAAAGACCTTGCTTTTAACGAGAATCCTAATCCTTTTGCTGATTTTGCAAATTTCGGTCCTCCTTATATGGCTACATTGTCACTTCCTTGATTCACGATAGGTTTTCCTGTATGGCTATTCTCAACTTCTTTAATTCCAAATACTTCAATTGTACCAGCTCAACCAAGTTCTCCATATCAACATCACCAATCTACTGTTGACCCTTTACCTTCTTCATCTAACATGTCCTCCTCCCTTTCTTCTTCTTTGCTTGGTAAAAGCCTTGATGCTAGTAACCAAGTGACTAAGAAGAAGAAGAAAGGGAGGAAGAAGAAAAAGAAATATAAGAAATTAGTCAACCAACCAACCATGGTCGTAAGTATTGGTAATGTTGAGGGAACTTCTACCATGAAACATAAGCCCAAATACCCTTACAAACTTTGTAAGGGCGACCACTTCTGATATCAACTTTTCTGGTATTCCTAAGGCTTTGGAAGTATGGTCAAATAATTATCATCAACTTACTGTTGATCCATCAACCCATGATTCTTAGATTCTAGGGAGAAATGTCAAAGTTAGGTTTCTTTGTAGTTTATGCAAAGGGAATCATCATGGTCACCTTTTCCCTCACATGGATGAAGAATAAAAAATGTTGGAAAAGCTTATTGTTTCACAACAACAACTTACAGCTAATTACCATAAACTTTGTCCCCATCTACAATTAGTTGACAAAGTGATTGATCTAAATCCAAGTACAGTCAATCCAAATCTTCCATTTGAGAGTGAAACATGTATCACTTAGGTCGATGAAACATTTATTAATGAAGTGGTCGAATCGATTTCATCTTCGGTTGATCCTACTCTCCCTTTAGAGAGTGAACTTCATACTGCTCAGGTTCTTCATGTTACCTCACATTCTTTTACACATGAGGGAATTTAATCTATTGTTTCGAAACCCCATCCAATTAATACAATTATTTCTTTTGATTGGAGTAGATTGACAAAACCTCCTCTTCCTTCTTCCACCCCTTTCCAAATTATTGTGAAGGCTTATGGTAAGAATGTGTGTTCCACAAATGTAGATGAAGCTGCTTCTGTCAGTATTTTATCCTCAACTACTTGGCAAGATTTGGGTTCCCCTCACCTTGTACCTATTACACATAATCTGTTAGCTTTTAATAGAATCGTTAGTGAACCTTTAGGGATCCTTCCTAAGTTACCTATTGCCTTGGAAGGTAAAACTATTTATATTGATCCTATGGTAATGCAAGGTCCCTTGGATTTCAATTTTCTCCTTGGGCGAGATTATGTCTTTCCCTCACAATGGAAACATTGTGATGGTTGATAAAATTGCATACATTGATCTTGATTCAACTACCAGTCATCCAACACCCCTGAATGTTCCTTATATGGAAGTGGTACCCACCCTACCACGAGTTAATTATGTAGCAACTTGTCCCATGTTTTTAGTTACCGATGCAAGCAAGCCTCTCACTATTTTCCCAACTTCTTATAACTTAGATCCAGTAATTGACATAGGGAACCTTATGGGGGAGATGGGTTTTATTACCTCTTTTGATTCTCTTCACACTTATTCTTTCAAGAGAACTATTCTTCCTTCTAATGAAAATCTCTTGGAAGCCATGGTTGGGAAGAACCCCTTCACATGTGTTTCTTGAAAATGGAAGCCATGATCCAATTGAATATGAGGATAGTTTTTTTACTGTGCCAACATCGTTAAAAATTAAACAGGGTTCCATGAGGATGGTTCTTTTCTTGTGTCAAAACTCATCAAAAAATGAAACAAGTTATATGGAGCATTTTCATTTCCCGTTTCAAGTTCGTTAAAAAATGAAACAACACTAGAGAGGATATTTCTTTTACTATGTCAAACTCGTTAAAATATGAAATAAGTTCTCTGAGGATCATTCTTTTAATGTGTCAACCTCGTTAAAAATGAAATAGGTCATTACGAGCATAGTTCTTTTCATGTGTCAAGCTTGTTAAAAAATGAAACAAATCCTCCCTAATGGAGTCATGTTTTTCATCTGATCTCATAAATGAACCTTCATTTCATTTGCCTATTAGTAACCAATAGTCTACTTAGGTGAATGAAATGAAGTTTGGGGGGGGCATGTTCCTATGTCACTATGTTGGGGGCACAAAAACTTTCAAGCATAGTTTTCTCTAATTCAAGCATAGTTTTCTCTATTTCAAAAAGTGAGAACTATAAGCATTGTTGGGAAAATCATTCCCAATAGAAAGCCTTGAACTCATGTTTATTGAAGCTTAACCTCGTTTTGATGGAACTAATCCCCATTCTTCAAGGAGCCCTCATCCCTCTTTTAGTGGATCTCATCCTTGGACTAAGGATCTCAAACTACTTCCTTTTGGCCTATTAATCAAGCCATAGGTGGGGGAGTTGAGGGAGATTGCTGAGAGTAAGTTTATGTTGGAGGAATTAGGTTGGAGAGCTTATCATTCTTGGAGAGGATTGAGATCAATGGGAGGATCTTCACAACATAAAGGCATAATTTTTGCAGCTCTTTTATGTTTTTGAAATTAATACAAACAAGTGTTTATTCTCAGTGCATTGTTTAATGGATTAATTGATGAATTTCATGGAATGATGTTATTTATATTTGTCCATTGGAATGATGTTTGTTACTAGTCTCCTTGATCACTAGTTTGAACTATTGAATCATTTATGTTGCGTATGCCTTTGATCCTTTGTTGTTTCCATGTGTGCAGGCCTGGATTCAAGCATGGAGGTGTTGCACTGAAGCACAAAGAGGGATCTTCATCAAGCATGTCGTAATAAGGTATGGATTTCCTTTTCTCACCTTGTTAGCTTATGATTCAAGAAAATATATATTTAGGGAAGGAATTAGCTTGATTTCTTGTTTGTTTCTAGTTTCCTTTAGAATCTAGGGAGATCGCTCTTGTCGGCAAGAGGTATTTAACCACCTAACACTCCAATCATGCACAAGTCCTTTTCAACCACAATTTCCTCTTCATAATTTTTAGTCAATGTTTGTTTCATAGTTATCTTTACAAACTACGCAAAGTTGGTCGACATGGAAAAAGTGTAATAGTTGATGGTGATGGAGTCATGAGGTTTATTGTTTGTTGAGAACTTGTTCAAAATGTGGTTAAAACGCTGATTAAAATCTTTCATTTTTCCCTTTTGCTCCATATTGAGACTTCCCAACTCTTTCAATAACATGGTGGCGGTATTTTCGCCAGCAAATTTCTCAAGGAAAATTTTCTTAAACCCCCTCCAATTCTGGATGGAATTCAGAGGAAGAATATGATACCACACAATTGCTTTACCATCTAAGGTACATGAAAACAATCTACATGCAACATCATCATAAAGTACCTCAAGTGTTTGAATATGTAGGTAGAAGTTGTCTATATGATCCTCTGCCTTTACTGCTCTGTCACAGTCTAAATACGTTAGGATCTCTTTCTTCCTTGGCTTCTTGTGTAACACACCCGGTAGTGCAAGTGGGCCCTAAGACATCCAATCCAGATATTGGTTTGCCATGTCCTCTTCGTTATCTTCCCCTTTTGCTTCAAAGTATGATTGATCTTCTTATTCTTCTTCTTCGACCAACCCATAGAAAGTATGATCTGAGAGTACTACGTTATTGCCCTCACCATTATTGAAGGTTGGAGTTGTTCTGGTTTTTCTGTGTTTTCTTCAGAGTCTACTAACTCTTCAAGGGTGGCAAGAACCAACTCTTCAATGGTTGAAAACAGTATCTCAGTAGGGGTGGTTTGGTTCTTCTTCGGAAAATATGGAAGAGTTTCTATTCCAGGTATTAGTCCAATGACTCTTGCAAACTTTCAAGTTATGGGGCGGATGGCCTGGAGTTGTTCATATGTGATTTTGTAAGGATTTGCAGTCTCAGGCTGAGAAGAATTACCAACTTCAGGAACATGCGTAGGAGATCTACTAGGAATATTAGTGCCTTGACCAAAGGAAGTAATATTGGGGTTGGTGGGGTTATCATCCATACAAATCTGGTTTCCCTCCTAGTGTTAGAAATGTTGATGGTGTTGGACTTGCCAACATTCAGGGGGTCTCCCCAATATGAAGTCTCAACTAGACTTCACACTATTTGGTGTAAGATTCCCATCTATTATAAAGGCCTGGTTGATGAATCCTTAAATATTTGCCTTGTCTCTAAATGCTAGAAAGAGATAGAGGGATGCAATGGTATCCTTGAAAAGCAATAAGGTGTGCCTGGTGAGTGTTCAGTTGTAAACGTGTTGAGGTTATTCTACTGTGGAGAGATGAGAAAAGTGAGCCTCTAAGTGAGAGGTAGTATTACCACCCAAGAAGAGACACACATGAACTAGAAGGATTCATCTAACATTAAGAGAAATAATCCATAGAGGATGCAACGGTTGTTACAACCAACAAATGAAGAAATATATGTCTAATATCCTGCAGAATAGTCCACAAGGATGGGACAATAATAAAAACCATTACACCACATTCTCAATAATATAAGTACTAAAATAATCGAAATAGTTCAACTATCTTAGCACATGTGAAAGCAATCATGAAATGCAAACATCCACAAAATATTCTTACAAACATTCATAATCCATGCATGAAGAACATGTTGGCCTTGAAGGATTCTGTTATTAAGTAAAGGTTTGAAGACACATGTTCACAATGTACATCACTAACTCCAGTAGTGGAGCATTGGAACCACCCCTTGCTCCTCAAAGGTCTGATCTGTTTCTCTAATGGCTTGTGGGAGGAGCCAAGGTGAAAAGTCCTTTGCTCATACAATGAGGGGGTATATATAATCAACGAAGACTCTTTGACTAACCTCATGAATGTTTGACTTCCTATGAACTTTCAACTTACATGACTCTTTAAATTCCATTTGTGTCCTTTGGACTTCCACTTTACGATACATTTTGAATACAATACACATGATCTGCATTGGTGGTGGGTATATGATCACTCATGACATGACATGACATGACACTGCTGACATGGATTATTTGATGATGTGGTAATGTTAAGCCACTGTTGTTGTTGAATGCTGGATGTCTTCTTGAAGATTCTTTATTTTCACATCTGCATGGCTTAGTGATGAGGAATCTTCAATGATCTTAAATCTTGGATAGTGGTCGCAAACTAGTGTCCCTTCAATTTCTCTTGATTGAACAACTTGTAAGTCCATCTAAAAGAGAGTCTTTAAGTATGCTCCACTCCTTCGTCTCCTTCTCCATCATCTTGTCATGACATGATAAGGTACTTGTTCCTACAATTCACTCATGACAAGACGTCATCAATCTGAAAATCCCCTAGTCTAAGATTATGTATTTTGATCCACTGGCTTAGCCCAGAACAAGTGACAGGTTGGGAAGAGGAACTCAATGCGTGCACAGTATGTAGTTCTAGGAACCATGGGAAATCTTGATTCCTGAGACTGCACAAAGCGTAGTTCGGGAAAGTTTGAGGGTCAATACTGCGCAATGTCTGGAGCTAATGGGACAGGTTGAGGGAATGTGCACTAGGAGAGATAAATGCATAGTTCTGGGAGTTAAAGAGGGCTGGAAAATTATGCATATGTGCATATCAAGGGCTCAGGGAATGATATCAAGGATTGATTCATAGTTTATGCAATGCTAGGGATGTGATTGTGCAATTCTGGAGGTCAAGGACGAGGCTTGGGCACAAAAACTGTGTAGTGTAACAATCCTAAGAGGCAGGAACTACGCAATACAAAGTGCCAAGCAACAAGTTCATAGCTAGAGGAGTGGTACTATGTAGTGCATAGCTTAGGAGAGGCCTGGTGAAGCTAGGTTGCTCGGCCGGGAAGTTTTTCCAAAAATGGCTAAGTGCGGGATCGGTGATGAACTTTGACTGTGAACGCACACTTAGAATATTTTGAAAACATAACAACATAGATCATCTGAACACATGAACAAAGCATTTCCCTTTGTCTGACAACTTTATGACAAATTATGACAAGTGCAACACTTAAGATAGACTTTGGGACGATCGCGATGACACTTGTTTGACAGTGATCAGAACTTTCTGAATGAATGCGACATATGTTTACATAGTTAGAAAAACTCATATACACAAAGATAGACTCTTGAAACCATCAAAATAGGCTTTTACCCACTTTGAGACAACCAAACATGCAAAAAGATGACAGTCTACCCAACATGAAAAAAGGGGCAAAACACTTCAAGAAATCTCATGAAATAAGCTTTGATGTTTGCGACAACAATGTTCAAGACCAATGAAAGCTCCAAAATTGAGTGTAAGCCAAAATTTTGAAGGGTGTTGTAGAAGCTATAACATAATGATATACTAAACAATTCTAAAATCCTTACGTCTATACTAATGTTTATTTATAACTACCGTACACATAAAACATGGAATTTTTATGTTGAGTACTAACTATGTACGCAATTTAATTGTTCATTCTAGATTGTCATCCTTTAATCATACATCAAAGGAGTAAAATCTTTGTTTATTGTGTATCCAAAGTTGGGACTTCCCTCATATAATTTTGGTAATCTTTGTCATGTTGTTTAATACTAAGTCTAAGACATGTTCATTGCTATAATTTTGGTAATCTTTGTCATGTTGTTTAATACTAAGTCTAAGACATGTTCATTGCTATAATTAGTACAAAAACAAGGTTCTTATACCCTCTCGATTTTAGCATTTGCATATTAAACTTCCAACTTAAATTCTATGTTAATACCCTCATATAATTTTGGTAATCTTTGTCATGTTGTTTAATACTAAGTCTAAGACATGTTCATTGCTATAATTTTGGTAATCTTTGTCATGTTGTTTAATACTAAGTCTAAGACATGTTCATTGCTATAATTAGTACAAAAAGAAGGTTCTTATACCCTCTCGATTTTAGCATTTGTATATTAAACTTCCAACTTAAATTCTATGTTAATACCCTCATATAATTTTGGTAATCTTTGATCCAGACTTAAACAGGAACGCAACAAATTACAGAGATAACCATATACACAAAGAAGCAGCGGAAATAATACTTCATTTCATTAATGGAAAATACTGAAATATGCTTACAACCAGAAATGGAAATAAACCAACTAGGGCGATGGTAGCTTGTCTCTGAGAAGAGATGTGACAGCTACATGCCTCTGAACTGTTCTGATCTGTGTTACAATGAGGCTCGAAGGCCTATTTATTGTTGAGAAACAATAGAAAACCCTTCACATTCCAAAACCTAACCCTAGAAGATGAAACGCCAAATTGTGGGCCCCGTTTTGGGTAAATTGGTACATCAATTTCCCGGGGTCGTAACTTTGGCATACGATCTCTGTTTCACACGCATGATAGCTCGTTAGAAAGATCTATCCAAGAAATACGACTTTGGGAAAAGCAACATCGGTCCATGGACCCATGTTGCCCCCAAATTTCTTAAAAAACGTCGTTTAGGGCCTCAAAACGGCTCCGTAAGTTCAGGACCCGAAAAAACTGCTAAAAATAATAAATTGTGCTACAATTACAGAAACTGAAAAACTGAAAAAGACAGTTGCGGGGGTCCAAATGGGATAGGTGGGTGGCCACCAAAATCCACCTATTCGCAGTGGCAACAGTGGCACTAGGATCCGCATCAATGATCTGCTTCCCTTTGCCATTCCCCTTGTCGGGTTCTGGCTCAGGGTCGGAACATGTATCTGATTCGGAAGCCTTCAACTCAGCCACCAGTGACTGCTTGGTCGGACACTCACTTATGTTATGAGTGGGACTCTTGTAGAACTCACACATGTTCATTGCTATAATTTTGGTAATCTTTGTCATGTTGTTTAATACTAAGTCTAAGATATGTTCATTGCTATAATTAGTACAAAAACAAGGTTCTTATACCATCACAATTTTAGCATTTGTATATTAAACTATTAACTTAAATTCTATGTTAATACTATTAACTTAAATTCTATGTTAATATTATTAACTTTTGATTAAATCCTTAGTATGGAGATTGTAACAAGCTCCTTATACCCTCTTGATTTTAGCATTTGTATATTAAACTTCCCAACTTAAATTGATTTTAGCATTTATATATTGAACTTCTCACTTAAATTCTATGTTAATATTATTAACTTTTGATTGAATCCTCAGTATGGAGATTGTAATATATTTTCTAGTTCTTCATTTGTAATAGTGTGGAGCATATAATATATGTCGTAACCTATGCATCAGGCACATAATACTTTAACATAAGGCCGTAACCGACGCTACATTGGAATACTCCAATTCACCATATAAATATGGAATTCCACTGTGAACTGACTGTGGTATTAACTATATTTGACAATCGATGTGCCATTTATATCTTGGTTTATGTATTTCCAATTTGTAACTCTACAGACTTTGAAGTTGGTATATGTGGCATTCAAACAACGAAGCCATATGTTACTGGTTTAACTACTCAATTGCCGCTCAAGCGTAAATCCCTTGCAATCATCTACGAATATGCATTCAGGGGTTTCAAGGGTTTTAGTGACTACCTTTGTTTTGAAAACTCTATTTTTTTCACCTGTTCCTCATCTGCCACTTCCGTTGTTTTGCACTAAGGTTACTGAGATGTTTGAAATTGACATCTTTGGCTCATGACTTTATAACGAACATTTTTTTTTAAAGGGAGGCGAGTCTCCTTGCAGAATTAATATATTAGGTCATTTGTACAAATATTTTACATATATATATGTCGTATCAATCACATCCAACAAATACACATATTGCTACACAGCAGCATCACAAATTGTGGATCGAACCCGCCAGCCCCACCTGTAAACCATGTTGGTTGAGGCCACTATCACCAACACTGTGGCACTTCTTCTGTGAAGGTATATGGTTCTGAAACCCTTCCTGGTGCATTCTTTGTTAATTCAAATTCATTTTCTTACATATTAAGCATGTAACCTATGAACATTGTTGTTTCTTTATTAATGTTTTCGCCTTGTTTGTTGTCTTGATAGGTTTAGAGATGATTTCCCTTCCCATTGGAAATCTTATTGCCTTTGCAAATCTTGTCAGAATTCCTGCAGAGGTTTTATTCTGTTCCAACACATATTGTTTGAATCTTGTCAGTTTTTGTTTTGTATTTGGCTATAGAATTCCATTATTCCTTTGCATCCCAGTTAAAGACAGCTTTAGGTAAGATGCAATTCTCCTTTTAATTTTGGTAAGATGGCATGATTATGCTTGATATACATTAGGGTTTTCTATTAAAACTTTGGTATCTATGGTTATTTTGTGAATATGTAGTTGGTGCCTTCGGGCTTAACTAATTTTAACTAGAACTCAAAGTTTTATATTCTTGTTTAACAAACAGACTATTTTTTGGTGTTTTCATGTAACCATGATTTTTTTCCTTTTCATATTAAAATATAGTTGTCTTACATTTGTATACATTTTACAGTTCTCCTTGTACAATTTATAGTTGTGTAATAACTTGCATCTTTAGAAATACTCTCTCTTTTCTATACATGGTGTCTAATAAATTACTTTTCCACTATACAGGTTGCAAGAATGCAAGGTCCTTCGGTATTCTACTAAGGTATTTTCTGTAATAATATTTGCTCTATAATAATTTCTCACATGTTTAACTCGGTTATACTTACCGGAAATCAATAATTCTAATTTATATTTTTAATTTTTTGTGACAGGTACAGATTCAATTTCAACCATACCTTAATATATACCTTGTTTTCATCTTGGCATGACTCTTAACTGATTTTTTGTTCCCACTACTACTAGGTCAGAGTTCTTCAACTTTTGGTTTTTTCTTCTACATGGATGTGGTCCCCTTCATGGAGATAATTCATCAATCTGCATGAATTTTCCTATTTGGAAAAACTTTCATTTTATTTTTTTTTCTTTAAAGTCTTATGGACTTTTAGTTTTCATTTCGGACTCAGATAAATTTAATGGCTTCAAGCCTACTTCAGTACAAAGATAAATTTAATGGCTTCAAGCCTACTTCAGTACAAAGAACCGAAGTTTTTTCCTTCCGTAATTAACAAAATTTTCAGATATATAATGGCTACAAGCCTGCTTCCGTACGAAGTAGCGCAGTTTTTTCCTTTTGTAACTAACAAATCTCTCAGGTATTTACCTGATAAATATTTTATATATTGAGGTTGAAATACCTCCTGTCATGTTTAGATTTTGGATTATGTAGATTTGTTACTATATTTAATGTCAAGGAATTTGTTTTGTTCAAAATATCAATGATAATACTTTTCACATGAATATTCCTGTCAAGGAATTTGTTTTGTTCAAAATATCAATGATAATACTTTTCACATGAATATTCCTGTGTATTTTGTTATCAATGATAATACTTTTCACATGAATATTCCTGTGTATTTTGTTTGAGTCATTATTCTATCTAAATTAGCATGATATTTTGGAATGTTATTGCTAAAAAGGTTATCAATTGATTTACTCAATACTTCTTTTTTCCCTTCTTCAATAATATACATAAATATATACTCGAGACTATTTTTATTCATTCCAGATTTCTACTATTGTTTCTCAAAAGGAATTGTATTGAATAATCATTCATTATTGTTATTGTTAGACTATTTTTAGTTTGCTACTATAATTTGGGACAATGATTCTTCTTTCTTTAAAATAAAAGAGAAAATAATTCTTTCATACAATATAATAATTACAATGTTTTTCTTATAAAAATAAATTATTAAACTCTTTTTGATTTATTTTCATTACAATATAATAAATTACAATATTTTTCTTATAAAAATAAATTATTAAACTCTTTTTTTTGTGTCAGTTCATTCAAACAATTATTTTTTCATTTCTCTTCAAAAAAGAGAAATAAAATATAAGATTTTCAATATATAGTTTTCTTCTATTCTTTAACAATTTATAGATATCAGAAGACTAATTCTATTCTAAAAATAAGCAAATAGATGCAAAGGTAGAAATATTGAGTTAAAAAAACTTTTCTTCTGGGAAAATTAATTGTTAGATACTTAGCTCCTCCCAACCATGACACTACTATACAACAAGGCCTCCAATTATTTTCTCTAATTTCTACTACTTGTTCCTCTTTAGTCTCTAATATTCTCTTATAATAATGAGACAAGAGCAAGAAAAAACAACATATATTATCCCATTTACCACTGTTTTGGTGGTTAATAACTGCCTCCACGTCATCAACATGTGGAAAGTAGTTATTTACTCATAATGAGTTCTTGTTTCCCACTCTTGAAAATAACTCCCTATCTTCTAGGAAATAATTAATTGGAAAATATCATAATTCCTCAATTAAATATAATCACTCAAATTAGATTCCTAGGTCTTCTTGATGGGTAATAACAGTTTTACAATAAATTTCATCCTTTTCTCTTTCAACCATTTATGCTCAACAATTAATTTTCTAGAATTTTTTCTTTATTCACAAAATAAAACATAATAATTACAACTTTACAATTAGTTATTATCATTAATAAATTACAATAATTAAAATGTTCACTTGTATTTTATATACTTAACCAAAAATAAACTTATGCACATTTATTTACAAAAAATATTTAGCCAAGGGACATCACATCCTACCCGCTTAAATTTGACACTATCGTGGTGTTTGATCAACATATTTTTTTGTAACCCATTCCATTTTTTTATTATCAAAACATAGAAGGATATGCTTCTTTAAAAGAATCCTCCAACTCCCAAGTTTCTTCTTCTAGAGTGAAAATTTTCCATTGAACCTTAGCTGCGCTACATCTCTACATCTCTATTCAGAAGCATAACTACTCTTCTGTCTGGAATGTGTAGTGGTTCTGCTAGGAACTCTCCCTCTAGTTCCACTTGTACAACATGCCAATCAATTACATGAGCTGGGTCATGCATATATTTTTTCAACAAAGATACATGAAACACATTATGAACTTTAATGTTGTCGATTAGATCTAGATGATAAGCTACATGTCCACTCTGGCTAACACCTCAACAGGTCCACAGTATATAGGTGACAACTTAGCTCAACTACCAATTCTTAGTGTAATTTTATTGGGATTGAATTTTAAATACAAATGATCTCCCACATTAAACACTTTTTGAGTTATCTTCAAGTATGCATATCTTTTCTGACGATCTTGGGTTGTTTTCAAATTCTGTTTAACCTCCTTGATCACTTATTCAATTTATTTTAACATATCTAGTCCTACCTTAACAATGGATATCTTTAGGAAACGTGTCAATATGCATATTGGATGCTGACACCTACAGGACGATGTCATGATGAAAGAACAACAAAAAGGTAATTTTGATTTAAGTTTTCATCTCTTATTTTTGAACTAATATCTGGATGATCTTATGTAGGACTACCAAAGGGAAGATCTTTGGATGACTTCCAAGAGGACCATATTGAAGGATGTAAGATCCTTTCAGAAAATATGTCATAAAGAAAACAACATGACATGAAGCAAAGCTAGATGAAAAATTGATGGATCACTTTTTGATGAAATGAGGACATGACTAACTCATGGATGAAAGAGTAATAAATTATTGATAACTAAAATGCTCACTTGTCTTTCAATGGATCATACTTAACCAAAAAGTAAGCTTATGAATATTCATTTACAAAAGACATTAAGCCAAGGGATATCACATCCTCCCCTGCTTAAATTTGACACCATCCTAGATTAACATCTTTTTCTAAAACACATTCTAGTTTTTTGTTATCAAAACATAGAAGGATATGCTTATTTAAAAGAATCCCCCAACTCCCAAGTTGCTTATTCTAGAGTGAAATGTTTCCATTGAACCTTTAGCTGTGCTACATCTTTATTCAAGAACGTTACTACTCTCCAATATAGAATGCCCAATGGTTCTAGTAGGAACTCTCCCTATGGTTCATTTGTACAACATGCCAATTAATTACATGAAATGGGTCATGCACATACTTTTTCGAAAATTATACATGAAACACATTATGAATTTTAATGTTGGTTGGTAGAGCTAGCTAATAATCTACATGTCCAACTCTGGTTAACACCTCAAAAGGTCCACAGTATCTAGGTGACAACTTGGCACAACTACCAAGTTTGAGTGTACTTTTCTTGGGCTTGAATTTTAAATACACATGATCTCCCACATTAAACTCATATTGAGTTCTCTTCAAGCCTAAATAATGTTTTTGATGATCTTGGGTTGTTTTAAAATTATGTTTAACTTATGTTATACTTTAAGATTCTGTGGTAGTTTTTTGGAGTAGCATGATCTGGATTATCCACAGTATTATGTTTATTATGTCAATGTTTCGAACCCCAAAGGGGGTTCATCATCAGAACCAAAATTGATAGAATATGAATGATAGTTTTTGAGAGAAGAATCTTTCGACCAGAGTATATAAACCTAGATTGCAGGTCGACAGTTCTTCTTTCAATCTTTATCCTTGAAATTTCGAGAAGACAGATCTCATTCCATGTATCCCCTCCGTACACGGAAGTTATGTTAGACTTTAAGATTTTGTGCTAGTTTTTTGGAGTAGCATGATCCGGATTATCCACAGTATTATGTTCATTATGTCGACGTTTCAAACCCCAAAGGGGGTCCATCATCAGGACCAAATATGAATGATAGTTTTTGAGAGAAGAATCTTTCAACCAGAGTATATATAAACCTAGATTGCAGGTCGATAGTTCTTCTTTCAATCTTTATCCTTGAGATTTCGAGAAGACAGATCTCATTCCATGTATCCCCTCTGTACAGGGAAGTTATGTTAGACTTTAAGATTTTGGAGTAGCATGATCCGGATTATCCACAATATTATGTTCATTATGTCGATGTTTCATTTGGGGTAGCATGATCCGGATTATCCACAGTATTATGTTCATTTGGTCCTGATGATGGACCCCTTTCAGGTTAAAAACGTGGACATAATGAACATAATACTGTGGATAATCTGAATCATGCTACTCCAAAAAACTACCACAGAAGCTTAAAGTCTAACATAACTTCATTGTACAGAGGGGATACATGGAATGAGATCTATCTTCTTGAAATCTCAAGGATAAAGATTGAAAGAAGAACTGTCGACCTGCAATCTAGGTTTATATATACTCTGGTTGGAATATTATTCTCTTGAAAACTATCATTCATATTCTATCAATTTTGGTCTTGATGATGGACCCTATGTTTAACTTGCTTAACCACTTCTTCCATTTCTTTTAACATATCTAGTGCTAATACCAATCTATCTTTAGGATGATCCTAGATTAAGGTTACCTTGCATCTCCTTCCATACATGAATTCAAAAGGGCTCATTTTCAGGGAGATTCAATTTCCATTGTTATAGGAAAATTCTGTTAAATGCAAGTAATCCTCTCATTTAGTTTGTTTGTCTTTTACATCCTTCACATATCCTCTAATATTTGATTGGTCCTTTTTGTTTCACTATCAATTTGAGGATAATAGGATGCACTAAGATTTAAATTTGTTCCCATATTTTCAAATAACCCTTTCCAAAACTTGGACGTAAACTTTGCATCCCTATCTGAAATTACAACTTTAGGTATCCCATGAAGTCTAAAAATTTCCCTCATGAATATTTATACAATGATTATGGATTTAAAAGTGGATTTTACAGGAATTAAATGTGTTTCTTTACTAAGTTTATCAACCACGACCATAATAGAGTCATGTTGTTTCCTAGTATTTGGTAGCCCAATGATAAAATCCATTGAAATTGTCCCCCATTTCCATTTTGTAATGGGTAGGGGTTGCAACAACCCAACAATATGTTGAGGGGATGCTTTTACTTACTAGCACTAAAGACATCTAGCTATATATATTTTTTGTCTCATTTTTCATATTTGGCCTCTAAAAATCCTTTCTTAACACAATGATCAATGTTTTCAATTAGGATTACTAGTTGTTGGCCTTGTTTGCAACTCATCTAAGACAAAGTGTTTCATATTTATGTCATCATGTATATAAATTTTTCATTTAAACAAAAAAAAATATTGGTTGCTTATTGAAAAATCACTTCTCTCCTCATCCAATTTTTAAGTTTCCTACACTTTTTCTTTGATTTTCAGATATTTTGAATTAGAATTTGCAGCTACTTTGACTTAATCTACTAAGTTTGTTGACTAGCTAATTGTTGATGTAGCGCAAATTTGATTAAGTTTTCTGGTTAAGGCATTAGCTATTCTATTTTATTTTCCATTGATATGTGTAATATTAAAATCATATTAACTAATAAATGCTAACCATATTGTGTGTCTAGCATTTAGATTAGATTGATTTGTTGGCTTAGGTTGGGTTGACCTAGGTTCAAAGTTTAATGCGCACCAACAAACCGTAAATCACTGGCCCTTTTGGCAATGACCCGCAGGCACATCATAAATCACAATGTCACCTCCTGTCATGTTTAGATTTTGGATTATGTAGATTTGATACTATATTTAATGTCAAGGAATTTGTTTTGTTCAAAATATCAATGATAATACTTTTCACATGAATATTCTCTCTAAATTAGCATGATATTTTAGAATGTTATTTCTAAAAAGGTTATCAACTGGTTTACTCCATACTTCTTTTTTTCCTTCTTCAATAATATACATAAATATATACTTGAGACTATTTTTATTCATTCCAGATTTCTACTATTGTTTCTCAAAAGGAATTGTTGATTATTGTTTGAATATTTTTAGTTTGCTACTATAATTTGGGACAACAAAATTTTGATTCTTCTTTCTTTAAAATAAAAGAGAAAATAATTCTTTCATACAATATAATAATTACAATGTTTTTCTTATAAAAATAAATTAATAAACTCTTTCTTTTTTTGTCATTTCATTCAAACAATTATTTTTCCATTTCTCTTCAAGAAAGAAATAAAATATAGGATTTTCAATATATAGTTTTCTTCTATTCTTTAACAATTTATAGATATCAGAAGACTAATTCTATTCTAAAAATAAACAAATAGATACAAAGTAGAAATATTGAGTTAAAAAAACTTGTCTTTTTGGAAAATTAATTGTTAGATATTTAGCTCCTCCCAACCATGACACTACTATACAACAAGGTCTGCAATTATTTTCTCTAATTTCTACTACTTGCTCCTTTTTAGTCTCTAATATTCTCTTATAATAATGAGACAAGAGCAAGAAGAAACAACATATATTATCCCATTTACCACTGTTTTGGTGGTTAATAACTGCCTACACGTCATCAACATGTGGAAAGTAGTTGTTTACTCATAATGAGTTCTTGTTTGCCACTCTTGAAGGTAACTCCCTATCTTCTAGGAAATAATTAGTTGGAAAATATCATAATTCCTCAATTAAATATAATCACTCAAATTAGATTCCTAGGACTTCTTGATGGGTAATAACAGTTTTACAATAAATTTCATCATTTTCTCTTTCAACCATTTATGCTCAACAATTAATTTTCTAGATTTTTTCTTTATTCACAAAATAAAACATAATAATTACAACTTTACAATTAGTTATTATCATTAATAAATTACAAATAATTAAAATGTTCACTTGTATTTAACCAAAAATAAACTTATGCACATTTATTTACAAAAAATATTCAGCCAAGGGATATCACATCCTACCCGCTTAAATTTGACACTATCCTGGTGTTTGATCAACATATTTTTTTGTAACCCATTCCATTTTTTTTATTATCAAAACATAGAAGGATATGCTTCTTTAAAAGAATCCTCCAACTCCCAAGTTTCTTCTTCTAGAGTGAAAATTTTCCATTGAACCTTTAGCTGTGCTACATCTCTATTCCGAAGCATAACTACTCTTCGGTCTGGAATGTGTAGTGGTTCTGCTAGGAACTCTCCCTCTAGTTCCACTTTTACAACATGCCAATCAATTACATGAGCTAGGTCATGCATATATTTTTTCAACAAAGATACATGAAACACATTATGAACTTTAATGTTGGCTAGTAGATCTAGATGATAAGCTACATGTCCACTTTGGCTAACACCTCAAAAGGTCCACAGTATATAGGTGACAACTTAGCTCAACTACCAATTCTTAGTGTAATTTTATTGGGATTGAATTTTAAATACAAGTGATCTCCCACATTAAACACATTTTGAGTTATCTTCAAGTATGCATATCTTTTTTGAAGATCTTCGGTTGTTTTCAAATTCTGTTTAACCTGCTTGATCACTTATTCAATTTATTTTAATATATCTAGTCCTACCTTAACAATGGATATCTTTAAGAAACGTTTCAATATGCATATTGGATGCTAACACCTACAGGAAGATGTCATGATGAAAGAACATCAAAAAGGTAATTTTGATTTAAGTGTTCATCTCTTATTTTTGAACTAATATCTGGATGATCTTATCTAGGACTACCAAAGGGAAGATCTTTGGATGACTTCCAAGAGAACCATATTGAAGGATGTAAGATCCTTTCAGAAAATATGTCATAAAGAAAACAACATGACATGAAGCAAAGCTAGATGGAAAACTAATGGATCACTTTTTAATGAAATGAGGACATGACTAATGTAGGAATTTACAGGGTAAGTTCCTCAGACAGAACATCAAAAGGACACCGCTCACAAACAAATCATAGATCAATACACCAGTATTTTGATGTGGTTAAAACCCTCAGAGAGGGAAACAGTCCACGGCCTACGCCAACGTGGCTACTACAGGAAATTTATTAATAAAAGAATGAAAATTTACATAAGCTTCTGTCATGCACGATGAACCTACAAATGACCCTCCATGCTCTTTAAATAGAATTCATGGACCAATCGGGTGTCAAGCTACGGATCAAGTGTCGGTAATACCGAGGAGAGATTGAACCGTCGGATCACTACATATCGTGATTGTCGGATTGTAAGTTACAAATGTACATAGTAAAGAAACACACTTTACCTAACTCTATACTAAACCAAGTTATACTTAACTATTCCTATGTGTCGGAATATCCTAACATCCCCCCTTAAGAACAACTTGGGATAGGATTGAAGGATTTACAAATATGACACAATAGGAGAAGGAAGGAGGCACTAGAGCTATCCCCCCTTAGTGACAACTTCCTGAACTCCAAGCATATATCGAAGTTTAGTGAACTTCGCCTCTGTGAGAGCCTTTGTGAAGATGTCTGCAACTTGATCATCTGTTGAACAATATTGCACTTCAAGAATATGGTCATGAATGAGCTTTCTGATGAAGTGCATGTGTAGTTCAATGTGTTTGCTGCGCTGATGCTGGACTGGATCTTTTCAAAGCTGAATGGCACTTTGATTATCACACCAAAGTGTAGTCGGATGCTGCTGCTGAAAACCAAACTCTGATAGGATCTGACGAAGCCACAACGCTTCCTTACTAGCCTCTACGGCACCACGATACTCTGCTTCTGCTGAAGAAAGAGAAATGGAAGCCTGTTTCTTGCAAGCCCATGTAATAGGTCCTGAACCAAGAGTGAACACATAACCAGCAGTAGACTTCCGATCATCAGGGTCACCAGCCCAATCAGAATCAGTGAAACCAACCAATAGAGGAGATGCTTCTTCATCCGGAAGCCGTTTTCAGAACCGTTTTTTTTTAACCAGCCTAATTTTTCGAGCTCTTTCCATTGGAACACTTAGTTTCAGCATATCTAGCTTCAGTTTCTATAAAAAAAAAAATGGAAAGTTCATGCCAATTTATCCTTGACAGCACCAACTACTTCCAATGGTGGTCCTACATTGTGGATTTACTTAGAAGTAAAGGTCTTTACCGAATCGCCACAGGCCAAGAAACCAAGCCAAAAGATGAAGAGAAAGCAGCCAAATGGGAAATAGGCAAGATCAAGCACGTGGGTTGATAAGGATGTCTATCTCTCCCGATCTTAGATTCCATATTGCTGAACTTGATACTCCTGATAAAGCAATGGAGCAGCTTACTAAAGTTTTTGGAATAAAAAAATGAACTTAGAGCCCATCAGCTTGAAAATGAGTTGCTTACATTAAACCCCAATGATTTTTCTTGCATTGAAGATTTCTTGTCCAAGTTCAAGACCATTAGACTTCTCTTGGAAGGTGTTAAAGTTAAGAAAGCAGACAGTGCCCTTATCTATTGCATTCTTTCTAAGTTGGGACCAGCCTACTCTATGTTTGTTTCCACCTTCCATTCTACAAGAGAAGTCTTCATTTCTCAAGGACATGACTACAACCCCCCTTCCTTTGATGCTTTTTGTGATTCTTTAATAAGAGAACAAGAAAAACTCTTACACCTTGGTCTTCTTAGTCTTGGAAACTCTTCTAAGAAAGCGTTAATCGCCAACAACAACCAAATTTAAAGAATCCTAAGAAGTCATATCCTAAAAAGAATGGTCCTAAACCAAACAAGGGTCCTAATCAAACTCAGTCTCAAAATGAAAGATCATTTCAGCAAAATGATAAGACCAATAAAAACAAATGGAAGAAGACTGATAGACATTGTAACTTTTGTAATCGAGATGGCCACTTAGAATCTAAATGCTTTAAAAGATGGAAGCCTTGGAAGCCACAATGAAGAAACATAACATCCATGTGGAGCATTCTTCTACTTCAACTTCATCTTCAGGAATGGCACTTTCTGCATGT
>APFE030032140.1:0-10858 GCA_000404065.3 Pinus taeda
TTTGCAAACTGAAAGAGGTTTTTCTTCCTAACATGCTGCACTACAAAAACCTCTTTCAGTTTATTCAAATCCATTCTGAGGTGGGAGAAATGAAAGACTAAACTTGCGCTACAAAACTGCTGTAGGTGCAAGTTTTTCACAGGCATATTTCTCTGTTTTACACCGGTTTTTCAAAGGCATATTCTGGGAGGTAGGAACGGTGTTTCAAAAAACCAAGAGAGGTTTTTGTTCATCATAGATCGTTTCACAAAAACCTCCTTCAGTTTCCTCAAATACATCATGAGCTGGGAGAAATGAAGGACCAAACTTGCGTTACGAAACTGCTGTAGGTGCAGTTTTTCAAGATCAAAGTTTCCTGTTTTACACGTCTTCTTCAAGGATCGATTCTGGACAGCTGGAGAAGTATTTTACAAAACCAAGAGAGGTTTTTGTTCTAGACATCCTGGAATATGAAAACCTCCTTCAGTTTCAAAAAATGTGTCATGGATGAAGAGATAAAGGCTCTGTCACACGTGCCATTTTCAGGGATCCTAAACCTAAAAATAGGGAAACATGTTCCCTAATTTCTAGGGTTTGCCTTCAACAGTCAGATGACCACGTGGGAGGTTTCATCAAGTTCAATTTTATGGAGTGTTAGGTTTCAAAGAATTCTTTAAATGTTTAGATATGGTTGTTGTAATCATATTAAGGAGTTACACTCCTAGTTGTATTAGGTCTCTCGGACTCCTAGTTAGGTGTCATTTGCATTTAATAGTTAGTTTTAAGTATCATTAGGTGTCATAGTAGGATGAATTCGAATTTCCCTCATGCTTGAGGAGGAATCCAAAGAGCTCTATATATAGCTGAAGCATCAATGTAATCAGGGTTGGAAATTTTATGGAAAAGGCTTGTATTTGGCTTATGTAAGACTTAGTTTCAGTAATACATGTTTGGCTTTACTTCTCAGGATTCATGAGGGATTTGTTATGTTCAGAATATATGTGTTTGTCCTTTTCTTAATTGTTGCAGTGTTATGGATGTATAATCACTCAGAATTCACTGAATGTGCTCTGACTTCCTGTATACATTTATAAACTGTGTGGTCCTATATGAGTTTATGTTATGAATGTTTAAATGTTTAATGCCCTGACTTCCATGTAAGGTTGAGTTCATTGTTATATTGAGGTGTTGTTGACTCCATAAGCCCAATGGATAGCTGTTAAATGTGTTTCCACCATTCATATCTTTCAGAGTTGTTCTATAAGAGTTAGCCATCTTATCTTTAATCAAAATCATTAATCCATTTAGAGAGAGCCTTCTCAGGTTGAGGAGGCTAAGCCTCAGCCTAAAGTAGGTTTGAAATAGTTACTTGAGGTCTTCCTGGTCTGCAGCCTTCTAGGGTCTGATTTTGAGATAACAGGTCCAATCATATCAACATTCGGTATCACCATCTATGAAATTGTGTGCAAAAGATAATCATGTTGTTGGAGTACATTCCTATAAGGGAGCAAGATTTAGATATTTTGACAAAGGCATTGTCAAGATGAAAATTTGAGTTTCACAGAGGCAGGATTAGGGTAGCAGATAATCCATTTCTTGTTGAGAGGGAGTGTTGAAAATCCAACAAGAAAATCATAATTTAATTTTGTCCTTGAATTAAATTAGGAATTAAATTGTAATTCCACATCTCATGACAACTTGTAATAGTTAACTAAGTTAATTTGACTTAGTTGGCTTAGTTAATTCAAGTAGAGGGTATAACTAGAGTCATGTAGAGTGTCTCCTATTTTTTAGTATCCCAGATTGAGTTTTTTTTGAGTTGTAATTATTTAATTCATTTTAACTGAGTTAAAGTCAGTTAAACTAGTTCCAACTTATGGAGGAATTAGTGGGAGATCCAATAGTGGGGTGTAACCAACAGTGGTTAACTAGTAAACTGAATATTCATAATTAACTCATGCATGTCCGATCAGAGAAAACCCAGTTTATATTGGTGTTTAGAGTCAGTGTACTATCAATTGTATATTCATTTGAATTGTACAGGTGGTGCATGCAATCAAAGGAATGTCTATGAGGATTGTGCAATTCATATTTGTGCAAATTTCCAATTAAATATGGATTAATTCCCAAGGAAATTGCGCAAGGGAATAGGAACTTGGCGGGCAACATAATTGGCTAAGTATTGGCTTGAGCTTGTCTGGGAAGCAGTGAGATAGATTGAGATAGTGCAAAGGTCACCCAGGCTTGAGCAAAGCATTGCAATCTCATAATTTTTTATTAATGCAATGTATAGATAGAAGGGGTTTTTATCTATGTCTTTCCCTAGAAAATTATTGTGTTATGTGTGATTGAATTATTTCTCTTTTATGCTTCGTGATTTCATCGATCGTTTATTGTTTCCCCTGATAAGTAGAGTATATTCATGTCGATAGTTTTATCATATTACAATCTGCAGTTTGAATCTACAAGGAATTTCTACATCTGATGCAACAATCAAAGTGTGTTGATGAAAGCCTGGTTTATTGGATTATCATTTTGGGAACCAATTTCATATTGGAATTATTATTAATCTTGATAAATCTAAAAAAACCTCGCGTTTTTTTAATCTCCATAGATATTTAATCTAGATTTTAAATGTAAAAGTGTATTGAATCTATTTCTGAGTAGAGTGGCAAGAATGGTTTGAATTCATTGTAATAATATCTAAAAAAAATAACATGGAAATTAAAATATTAGTACTTTAAAACTCATTAACATGGAACTTAAATTTAATCTCTTGAAAGAGAAAACCAGTCACATTCTTTACCACATATATTCACAATCAGGCCAGATAATAATGCACATTCTGATATTGTCAACCTAATCTATGATATTTTTTTATTGTTTTTAAATAGATAATCTTTTATTATAATTTTTTATAGGATAATATGATTAAAAAATTTAAATAGTTAACATCTATTTTAACTATTTTAATTGCTTATGATATAGTTATGTTGTCATTTTTAATTGTTTAAATTGTATGTTTAATAAAATAATCTAGTTAATATATGAAATGGTAGACTTTGTGAAAAATGTGATTTCTCCTATTAGTTAAATTGTCTTGTCTTTTTAACCTCAACTCTAATCATCATTTTGCAAATAATTACCCTTTATTTCAAGAAATTTAACAGTCAAATTATTGCCCTTAACTTGGCATTTGATTCAATGCCCCTGGCTATTGAGTCTTCCCTCTATAGTGTGGTGGTTGTTTATAGCAATGACATCATTTGTTTGTATTGATTAGAAATTAGGAAAAATTGGTTCTTATTGTTGAAATTAAATTATAACAATGGTATCATCTATTTGTATTGATTTGAAATTAGAGAAATATATCTTCTGTTTATTGCAAATGACAATAGTAGCGGCAGAGGTAAATTGGGTAAATGATGAAAATAAAAAATTGAATTATATGTTGAATAGTTCAATAGTAAATATAAATATGTATATAAGTCTATCAAGTTTCTAGAGAAATAGCCGGAGTGCGCTGATGAAATTCAAGTTTATTAGATTGCTGTTTTGGGAGGCAATTTCATATTAGGATTATTATTAATCTTGATGAATCTAAAAAAAAAATCTCGCATTTTTTAAATCTTTGTAGATATTTAATCTAGATTTTAAATGCAAAAGTGTAATGAATCTATTTCTTGGTGAAGTAATAAAAATGGTTGGAATTCATTGTGTCATTTGGAGATAGCCAAATTTAAATTTAAATGTGATTTTTTCATTTAAAATAGCATTAAATCTTAAATATTTGATAGAAAATATAATTGTACTTACTATTGAATGTTGTTGTTTCTGGAAGAACAATGAAATGAGTGTGAAACATCCTTCTTCAATATTGGACGTTTCACACTCATTCCACATTTCTTATTCTAGCATTTCATATGAATTCAAACTCTGAAAGTCTATACTTGCAAATAAGTGTACTTTCTAATTACAAATTCTTCTAGTTTAAAAGAAAAAAGGGTATTATATCGATAATATACTATGTTTGGCTTTGACTACGATCGTGTAATTTCCCAATAAGGTTATATGTTTGGACGACGACGACCGTTTAATTTCCCAAGTAGGTTATATTTCTAGGTTGTAGGTAATGGCGTGAAAGAAAAATAAAGAAGAATGCCAAATTTATGAAAAAAAATAATGTCAATTCAAATTTCTTTGGTTAAAATTCAAACCCCAACTTTGAAACAATCATAATGGTTTGCCTTAAGATTAGCTCATAAAACTTTATCGCTACATATGATCAATATTACAAATTGGCTTCACTCTTAAGTCAATAATTTTGCAAATATATAAAAGATATAGATCTGATAGAATCTTAATTATGTTATAATTTGTCTTATACTTTTATAATAACTATAAGTGGCCACCGATTCATGTTAAAAACCATTAAACTAATTTGGATTAAAGTTGATAATTTGATCAATTGAATGAATATAGTATTCAATTTTACTTTGATAAAGTGAACTTTCACCTTATGAATAACTAAGAAAATCCAAGGATCTTCCACCTTACAAATGCTTGAGTGAATCAATGAACCCAGTGATAATGGAGTGAGTGAGTACAATGAGTGATTGTATAAAGATTAATAGTATTTTGTATACTTATATATTTATTCTTTATTTTGTTCCAACCAACGTTTTTCTCTTATTAACTAAATATTTATTTTAATTTTAATTTTAAAAGGACACATATCAACTCCATGTTGAGCAAGAATGTAATTACACATCACCATCATATTGGGTGGTACAATGTGCCCCTCGATGCAAAAAATAATTATTTTAGATGGAATCATGCAATAGATTTTTAATTCACCTTCTCTAGTTATGGCAACCTAATGAATGGGTCCTTCAGAATCTTGGTAGGCCCATGCTCTCGTAAAAAATATATATTAAACTAATGGGCCTTAAAGCTATCCAAGTATGGGGGAGGACTAGCAAATCCTCAAGCAATATCTTTTCCCATTTCAAGGTGTATGGTTGGATAGTTTTCTTGTTTAATCAAAATATGTCATAGACCAATGATCCATATGCTAGGGAAACGAAACTTGAGGATTGCTAGAAAGTGCTGAGAACTTTTATGAACCAAACTCCACTAGAGAAAAATGGGGGCAAGAAAACAAAGGATTTATTCAAATCCATAATTCCATAAGAGAATACAACAACCATTAAAATCATTGAAGAAAGGCATGGTTATCATGAATAGATTGAGAAAGATTTCATCTTCGTATTCACTAGTTTTTCATTTTCAAAGTCCATCTAAAGGACAACGCGTGGTTATGAAATCTTGTATTTCCATGGTCTCAAGCAAACCATACAAATGCAAAGAAAAATTTTCATTCAATAAGTAACTTTGCGCAAACAATTTTGTGACAAATTCCCTAGATTACACTAGTTCCCATATTTTTTTGGCTTATGTTTTTGTGAACCCAAAATGATACCAATCTATAAAGAACTTGTCAAAAAGCAATCATTGGAGACCACTATTTACATAGGTAGTTGATTTATAACAAACATAAGAAAGCCCAATTAATCAACACTTAAAATTTAATCACCTCATTAATCTTTTCCTATAATAACTTGAACAAAACTTTGGCTCTTAAACAAAAGAACATCTTCCTGGAAATTCTACGTTCTGAATAAACAAAACTTCATCAAAAAGAAACTTATCATGTGGATAGGCATGGAGCAGGTTTAACATTCAAGCCTTGATACCCACTTTACCAAATAAAATTATGAAAGGTTTATGATATAATAACATGCCCCCTTGCTTTGGCCATGTTAGGAAGTCATTGGCTTTGGACCCTTATTTGTAGGATTCATCGATACCTTTTCCATTAAAGCCTCTACATGTTTGTTTATTAACAATGCAAATTAGATGAGTTAGGTTTGTTTTGATCAATTTACTAAAGATTCATCTTAGTCCCTATTTTATATGTTCTCATTAATACCTAATTTCCCATAAAGTGTGGAAGGATATATTAAAGAATCGCTCTCCCTAAAATTTAATATGGGAAATTGATCAATGGGAATCTTGCAAACAATTCCTTCCTTGAAATTATTTAAGGGGGTGTAACTATGGAGAACATGATAGAATGATCGCAACATCTCTGTACAGCTTCTACAACTCTATAAATTAGTGGGTTATAGGTCATTCTTATAACGAATCCATGATGCTTTATAGTAGCTTTGAGAACAAGAATTCTTGGGATTAAATTAAGTTAGAGATATATACATCCTAACACCTATTTTAGCTTCTAAGCCTCACACAAGGATTTGTTGGATATGTTTATATGAAAGGGTCGAAAAGAAAATTGAAAAGTGGATTACAAAACCTATAACATTGATTGTGCATTTTTAAACATATATAAAATTACTCACAACCACTCATATATTACATATGTTCCATACCTTTAGCCAATTCTTATCATGGGCTTGAAAATTCTCTCAAATTTTTCTATGAAATATGGAAGGAAGAAAGGTCACATTGTTGATCACACGCTTAAACTAAAAGAGGGGGTGAATCAATATAAAATATTTTTTACATATTTAAACATTCATGAACCATAAAAAAATAATGACACATGAGATCTATCCATTGCATAACATGAAACACAATATTTACATGGAAACAGTTTCACGGGAAAACCACAAAACTTATTTTTATAATTCTTTGTATGCAGCAACCTATTAGAGACACCAATCCCCATTGTTGCAAATATTTGTATGCACCAACCTAGTAGAGACAACAATCCCCACTGTTGCAAATATTTGTTAGGCTTACTACTTTTACCTTCACCATGTTTGCTAGTTTCTCTTTCCTTTACTAGGTCAAATTTCTACTTCTGCCTTCACCGTGTCTATTTCTCCCAAAACTTCTTGTTTTTGGCCTCTTCCCAAGATGAACTTGTACAACATGTCACATATCCAATTTTTCAAATATGATTATGAAATTTTTAGCTCATGTACTTCTATATGTATTCTTCGGTTTCTAAAGACTTTGCAATCTAAAATGTCCTAGAAAAGAAGTTACAACAAAAATTCCAAAATGCCCTATTTGAAACTAATTTCAACATCATTTAAAAACCCTAATTTTCACAAGGCATACCTCTGAAAGTAAAACAAACTAAATTATGAAATTTTTACAAGAGGTATTGCTATATGTCTCCACATTTCTTTGAAATTTTCACAATCTTAAACATCCTACAAAATAAGTTATAGTGAAAATTCCACACTAACATGTTTGAAGTTGATTTCAAGACTATTCTGAAACCTTAAATTCCACAGGACATATATCTGAAATTCTAGCGAAACAAAGTCTAAAACTTTTACAAGTACCTAGATATCTTGCCTATGTCTCATCAATATTTTATAGTTTGAAACATTTTCAAAAATAAGTTATAGTGAAAATGTCAAATTGACTTGCTTGAAGCATATTTCAAGATCAATAACATACTCTAACTTCCATAGGGAATATCTTAAAATGTGTAGCAAACCAATGCTTGAAATTTATACCAAATGTACACTAAGATCTCACCTTCATCTCCTCAAATTTTCATAGTCTGAAACATTTGAGAAGAAAAGTTATAGCAAAAATATCAAGATGATTTGTTCACTGCACAAATTACATTTTTGCTCCACTTTTAAAACCCCAAGACTATTCCTCAACTTCTCTTGAGCACCTCAGATCTCTTCTTGATTGGATGGTCTTCAAATCCACTCATATATCATTTATTTATAGTGTTTTTTCATTTACTTAAGGGGATGACTTGTAAAACTAGTTGGCCTAACATGCACTTTCTGGATAAGCCAACCTAATAGAATATTTCATATCTCCTCATTCTTAGGGAGTTAGAGGGAATGCCATTTATCATTGGAAATATATCATAATAAGATTTTAAGTAATATATCATATGCTCTTATTTGAACTAGGTCTTTAGAGTAACAAGAGCTTCAAAGATAGGGAATCCAAACTATGCATATAAATATAAACAAAACAAAAAAAAACTAGGTATCCAAACAATATTTCCAACAATATTTATCTTGTACATAGGTAGTATCCCCTTGTCCTTGACATGAATGAAAACAATATTTCTAACAATCTCGTCATTTTTCGTTGATGGAAACTCGTAGTCAATTTTACAATAATATTTTAGTTCTTCCTCTATCTACAACTCTCCTTGTGTCTACAAGTCTCTCTCTCTCTCTCTCTCTCTCTCTCTCTCTCTCTCTCTGCAACTTCTCCGCCTTTGAAAATCAATGGAAAATGGTTTCTCTCCTTTGAGATTATGCTTCCATTTACTGGTGAGATGAGAGGGATATAAATCCCATCTTCTATATAAAATATTCAAATGTTTCTATGGGAAGAGGTTTAGTAAAAATATTTGCAACCTATTCCTTGGTTGCAATGTATTCTAGCTTGACATTTTTTTCAACAACCTATTCTCTTAGGAAGTGGTACTAATGGGAATATCCTTCGACTTTAATTATATAATAGAATTCTTGGAAATGTTGACTACACATATGTTGATCCAGATGATTGAAGTTGGTTGATCATATTCTACCTTGATATCTTGCAGTGTTTGTTTCATCTAGAGAACTTGTATGCAACATGTTGTTGTTGCAATATATTCAGCTTTTGTTGTTGATAGAGAAGTTGAAGTTTGATTCTTACTCAACCATGATACTAGACATATGCCTAGAAATAATTCTCATCCACTTGTACTTTTCTTGTAATTAATACTTCCTACCCAATTTGTGTTTGTATATTCTATTAGAATGAAGTTCCTACTTCCTAAATATCACAAATGTGACCTTTAGATATCTAAATGTTCTTTTTGTTGCTTGCACATGTGTCTCCTTTGGTGCAAATTGAAATCTTGTAGCCAATCCTATTGCTTGCATGATGTTTAGCCTTAATGTCGTCACATATAATAGGTTTTTGATCATTGATCTATATAATGTTTGATTTGTTTCTGGGGATTCATCATATTTGTTCAATGTGTCACATATAGTAGGCTACCAATCATTGACCTGTACAGTATTTGATTTGTTGAAGAATCTAGGGAAATTAGGTGTAGTGTGATTCTTTTTTGACTTGATAACAATTTGTGGAGTCTTTTTACTTTTCTTGTCAGCTTAATCTCTTCTTCTTATTAATGCATGTGTTGTACTTCATCAAAACTGCTACCAAAAACATAAGAACAAGAACACAAGATGTTGACTCTCTTTCAGGGCCAAAACATCTCTTCTCTTGAGAGGAAAAATATTGAGTAAGTTTCTCTTATTGAAGCTTCCTATTGATCAATGCCAAACCCTAGACCCTAAGAATATCCTCCAAGCACAAGTCAAGTCCTTCCTTCTTCCATCACTATGTTTTCCTGACACTTCATCCTCCTTCTTTCGACACTTCCTCTTCCTACTTCCTTCAGCAACTAGTGATAGACCTTGCTTATGTGATCTTCTAGATGAGATGTCCTTATTTAAATCTTGGTGATGTCCTTTGCTTATGGAGACACCCTTTTCTTGCTCCAACGAAATACTTCTTAAGATATATATGCAAACTGATATGACTGTACAACAGCCCTAAATTCTCGCATGTATGATAGGTTAGCTTGTAGTTTAGGCTCCTTTATCTTTGCTTGAGGGAGGAACTCCTTCGCTTGAGTGAGAGGCCTTGTAGGCCTAAGATCTAGCCCAAAAAAAGATAGATACTTGACTTAAATGTTACTGCTATTATACTTGCATACAATCCTACTTTTTTTCACACATGTAACTGTTTCTAGCCCTAGAAACAGTCCAAAACTTTTCTCTTCTTTCCTTTCTTCTTCGTTGCACTTGGAGACCCTTAGACTATCCTTTTGTTGCCCTTCTCTCATCCTCTATCTCATAGATTTCAGAGATGATTCACTTCTATCTTGAGGAGGTCTAATGGCTCCTTTTATAGGAGTTTGTCTCCTTCTTTTGAGTTGACTTGAGGCTGACTTATTTATTTCTTTACCATTTTGTTGCTTGAAGGCTTTCGTTGCAAGGAGATGACTTTGAATTTGCTAGGAGGTATTCCTTTTGACCGTAATACAATTATATGCATAGTGTAACATGCCTTTAACGTCTTTAACATTTTATTTTGACTATTTGACTTACCTATAACACTTAATCATGTGCTTGACCTATTTCAATGAGAAAGAAACTCCGAGACATATATTATAAAAATAATATTCTTTTCTTGAATAAACACAAATATCAAAAGTACATTTATGAAGACCGAACCTAGTTAAATTTCCTTCAAAACTCCCTCTTAACTAGAGAGGTATTCATACAACATTACAAGGTGTTTGGCGATGTTTCAATCTTGAAGAATTCACATAAGAGAAACTGGATTTGCAATCCATCTATTATAGCATCATAATAACCAACATTGTTTCCATAGTAAGGCCTTGACTGATAACTCTATCTCTCACTAGATCAGAGCACAATGTTGGTGGGATTAATGACTTATAGACACCTTAGTCATTGTCTCACAAGGTACATACCCACCTGGGTGTTCAGTGAGTATGACCTTCTAGGACTATTCTTGTCTTGGGTTCCTAGTCCTCAAAGAATATCAGTCCTCTTGCCTACTCTTGTGTTGGATTCCCTACACATCCTCAAAGAGTGTCGGATTCCAGATGATTACCCAATCCTCCCAATCTTTCTTTCCAAGTGAAGACAAGAATGGTGTGTCTATCTTGTGTCTACATTTCCATTCATGGCCTTCCTCTAGACTTATGGTTGTTAGTCCTGGTCTAGTGCATGATACATGAAGTTGAAAACACAATTGTCACTCCTTTGTAATAAGG
>APFE030032143.1:0-15413 GCA_000404065.3 Pinus taeda
TTTCTTCTTTTGATTTGGGTGCACTTAGACTTGCAAACCCATCATTCCATTTTTCTTTTGATGCTTTCCTATCTACATACTACCCTTATTTCTTCCAAGGGCCCAGATTAAGCTATTGGGCTACTCTGCTTCTCTACCTATTTAATAATCTGCTAGGATTAAGCTGTTTGGACAGATTTACATTCTCTATATTCTAAAACAGGAAATTTAAACCTAGGGAGACCAAGATTAAGCTATTTGGACCTCCATTTAACTGAAATTGGCGATATCAAGATAACTTTCTCAAAAATTTGGAAGGCAATTGATTGAACTTGGAGTAGCCTTCTTCGCTTGGAGACTATTAAGCAAATATGGAGCATTGCAGCATGCAAAGTACGACATATTTGGCCTGTAAAAATGTCCATCATGAAATATGAATAACCTACTGTAGCAGGAAGCTAATAGTGGCTCCACTTGGGGATGGCTTCTCCTTGTGAGAAGCCAAGAACATCAGGTCAGAATGCCTTAGTCTTTAGTTGTTGCTATTAAACTGTAAAGCGTCGCCTTCTTTCTTCTGCGTGCTTCAACATTATAAACTCTTGCAAAAAAAAAAAAAAACTGATATACACAACTATGTACAAACCAACCACCATCTGCTCTTTTCAAGCAGGAGGATCATTGTAGTGCTTCAACATCCGGCCATTGGCCGGGCCTTCTTCAGTTGTGCTATCATCTAGAGATTTCAGAAAATAGGTGTTATTGCCTTGCATAGTGCTGATAATGTATGGACCTTTCCATAGAAAATCAAATTTTGCATGTTTGCCCTTATCTTCTCTTCGTGCATCCCATCTTAGAACTTTGCTGCCTACCAAGAAATCCTCTGCTTTAGTCTTCTTATCAAACATTTTCTTGACTTTTTCCTGTAGTACCTGAGCTTAGTTGAAAACTTGTTCTCTGGTTTGCTGAAGGTGAATGGTCTGATTAACTCTTCTCTGCATGTCATTCAGTTCAGCCTGAATTTCTTGCAACAATTTGATAGTGGGTATGCCCAGAGATGAAGGAATCTTGGCTTCCATGCCATATACAAGTTCATAGGGGCTCATCCCGATGGATTTTTTGGTGGAAAGTCTGTCTGCCCATAGAGCATTTGTGAGCTTTTTGTGCAAGTTCTTTTTGTTTTCTTCTAGCATCTTCTTTATGATATTGATGACGCTTTTGTTGGAAGACTCGGCCAGCCCATTACCTTGCGGGTAATAAGTTGTGGAGTGACCTAAGGCAATGTGGTATTTATGGCAAAAGTTAATGATTTTTTTAGATTTGAAAGCAGCAGCATTGTCGGTAATAATTTTCTCCGGGCAACCAAATCTAGAAAGGATGTTGCTCTCATGGAATTGGATAATGGTGGAGTCACTGGCTTGCCTACACAGGATGGCTTCAATCCACTTGGTGAAATAATCGGTGGCTATTAGAATCCATTTGTGTTGGCCTGAAGAAGAGGGATGGATTTCTCCAATGAAGTCAAGACCCCATTGTTGAAAAGGTTTCTCAATTGAAATGGGCTTTAGGGGCAAGGGCAATAGCTTTCTTTTTCCTTCAAAGATTTGGCATTTGTGGCATGAGGCAGTAAACTTCTTCACATCTGCAAATAAAGAAGGCCAGTAATAACTAGCCCGTAAGATCTTGTCAGCCGTGGATTTCCAATATAAGTGTCCTCCGCAGTCACCTGCATGAAATTCTTTCATGATGCTGTTAGTTTCATTTATAGTTAAATAATACAAAGCAAATATCAGCGTACCAAGTAGACTGTATGAAGGTTTCACTGATCTGTGGAGTCGCCAGCTCCGGTTCATCATCTAGTTGATTAATGTCTAATGCTTGGAAGTTTGTTTCAGACATTAGCTTGGCTAGCCCTTGTCCTTTTATGAGCTTGGTGGGCTTTATCTCAATGTCGTATTCAAGGATGCTAGCAATCCATTTGCCTCTTCTGCCTTCCAGTCCCTTTTGAGTTAGTATATCCTTTACAACAGCATTAGGGACATATGCGATCACATGGGAGTACAGGATGTAAATTTTGATGTCTTTGATGGCTTTGACCAGGGCGTAGGCTTGCTTCTCCATAATCTAAAATTTTAGGGGTGCGTCTCTCAAAGCTCGGCTGAAGAAAGCAATTGGCTTCTCGTTGCCCTGATCATCTTTCTACAAAAGGACCGCAGCTATAGTGTGTTCAGATGCGAAGGAAAAAATCATAAAATCTCTATCAAATTGAGGACTGGTGAGGATAGGTGTTTGAGTCAAGGCAGTTTTTATACTCTCGAAATCTTGCTTGGCTTCAAGAGACCATCTTACCTTGGCATCCTTTTTTAGCATGCTGCTCAATAGCCTTACTAGCTCGGCTAAATTTGGGATAAATCTCCTCAGGAAGTTGATCTTTCCGAGGAATGCTTGCAATTCTTTTGTGTTTCTTGGGTAAGGCATTTGGAGGATAGCTTGAATTCTTTCTGGGTCAATTCTCATCCCATCTTTTGATATTATATGCCCTAAAAGCTTGCCTTCCTCCAGGGCGAACAGATACTTCTTAGGGTTCAAGGAAATGCCGTATTTCCTACATGTGATGAAAATTTGCCTTAAGTGCTTAAGGTGCTCTCGATCAGATTTGGAAAATGGGGTCAAGTCATCTAGGTAAATTACAAGGAAATCGTGTATCTCCCTAGAAAACGCAATATCCATTGCCCTTTGAAAGGTAGCACCGGCGTTTTTCAGCCCAAAAGGCATTTTAACATACTTGAACGAAGCTGCTTTGTCCTGATCATCTGGGTGAACAAGGATTTGGTTAAATCCTGAGAATCCATCTAGTAGAGAAATCCTAGAGGAACCCACTACTCTTTGCAAGATATGATCCATTTTGGGCAACAGGTAGTGGTCTTTTAGAGAGACCTGGTTTAAATTTCTCAAGTCTACACACAGTCTTATCTCTCCTGTTTTCTTTCTGGTGGGAACTAAGTTAGACACCCATTCAGAGAATCTAATGGGCGCAATGATACCTTCTTTAAACATTCTTCTTATTTCTTTTTCAATCAAAGGAAGAAGCATGGGGTTGATTCTTCTGAGTTTTTGTTTGAACGGTTTTTGATTTGGTTTTAGGGGAATGGTATGTTGGATTACTGAAGTGTCATAGGATTTTAAGTCCTCATAACTCCAGGCAAATACATCTTGAAATTCTTTGAACAAATCCACATATTTCGGTTTTTGGTCAGGAGGCAGATTTTTGGATAGTTTAATCATTCTAGGATGTTCTGCTGTTCCTATGTTGTGTTCTTCTATGGCGGCATTCAAAGGTTCCATCTTTGGTCTTTTGGCCACATCGTTGTCATCAAACATGTCTTCCAATGGAGTAAGGCCGGTAGGCAGAGCATTACCTTTTAGGTCAATAAACTCATCTTTTACTTTGGCTGCCTCATGTGAACAAAGTTGTTTCAGTTGCCTTATGTTTGTATTATCAAAAATAGTTGGGCTTAGGATTTGTTTAGTTGTGGCAGCTGTTAGAGTCAGGTGTTTTTCTTCTGCTAACTATTGTGGTTTGGCTATCGCATCCATGTCAATGTTTGTGTCAGAGAATTCGTCCTCCAGAGTCAAAAAATTGTTAATCTGGGCATCATCTTGGAATACCTGCCAATTCTCAACATTGTTAGGGACTGAAGGTCTATGTTTTATTTCAGCAGTGAAGTGGTGACTTGGTTCAAAGGGAAGCTTACATGTGCTAGCAAAGGTGGCTAGGCTATGGGCATGAATATTATGATCTCGTGCAATTTTGGCCAGGGCAAATTCACTGAAGGCGCTAAGTAATTCGCTGGCAGTGGCTCTGTAAGCTCTCATTCTACTATCATTAGTGACAAAGTTGTCCTTTATCTGTTGTATGATCAAATCCAAATCACCTAGGATGGAGATGGTGGTAGCTCCCAGGGTTTTGAGCAACTTGAGACCTAAGAGAAGAGCTTCGTACTCCGTCATATTGTTTGTACATCTAAAATTGAGTCTATAGGCATGGCCTTGTGCGCGATTCTCATGAGTATTGTAAACCCACACTCCAGCTCCTGATCCTAACTTATTAACTGAACCATCAAACTCTAAATACCATGTGGCTTCTCGTTCAAGGTGTGTATTGGGGATTCGAGTTGTATGTGGAACGGATGAGCTGGTAATTTCTGTTTCGGGATTTTCTTCTTGCCGTGTGTTGGTTTCCTTGGTTGTTGAGACAATTTCATGGGTATTGGCAACTGATCTCTCATTGACGTTTGTTCCTTTCTCCAGAGATGACGGCTTGTCATGAGTTGGAGGGCTTGTGTTATCATTAAACAAAATAAAAGAATCCATATCAGAATGGATTGAGTATATTGGAAAATTTTGGGGTTTTTCCTCACTGCTTACCACATACTTCATTAATGTTTTCTCTATAAAGTCTATTTGGTTGCCCAAAGACAGATTTTGGTGGTGTAAAGAGAGGTCGAGTTGAAGGGATCCTTGCAAATTTTGCTCCCCACGATCTAGATAGAAGCATACCATACTTTGTGGAATGTCGGCAACTACTACGTCCATTAAGATTGTCTTGTTGGGGAATTGGACTAGGGAGACACAAAGGTCTTTGATCAGGCCTAGACATTTGACCTGACTTGAATCAAACGAATACAGATCATTGTAGGGTCTGGTGACATAGAGATTCAACCTTTCCATTACATCTTTGGGCATGAGGTTATGTGAGGCGCCTGAGTCAAACATAGCATTGTGCAGTATCTTGTCATGTATGTGCAGGCTGACATAGAAAGGTGGAACAAGTCCGTATGTTGTTTTTCTATCGACTTCTGGCCCGAACAGTAGTTCAGGGGTATCATCTAAAACGTTTACATCATCCCTAACTTCCGGCAATTGAAGCGATTTTTGAATTTGTTGTCTATATACATCATGCTTAGCCAGTTCTGAGAGGGGAATGGAGATCTTGAGTTTTCCAATTTCTGTTTCTAAACTAAACGGTTTTTTCACTGAGTTCCTGGCATTGACAGTGGTGAACTTTTCTTTTTCAGGCATACTCTCTATATTTTCTTTTGGAGTGTCAGTATCACAGTGTATGACCGTTTGTGGTATCTTTGTTTTGGGAAGATGTTCGGGAATGCTCTTCAGATCTTTTTTCAGATGGGAGGTGGGCAGAGGCTACTCAATAGGACAATGTGTATCTGTTACATCCTCCACAATAACCTGATGAGGATTTGGGACAGGGTTGTCAGCTGGTTGGCTGTTAGTGATCTTCCCTTTAGTTTTGTTGTGCTGTTTGCTATCTTTTGTTTTGCTAGGTGGAAGAACATCGACAGTCCGTGTTCTTAGTTTGTATTGCTTGTGTACCTCGTATATAGCAGTGTCATATCCTTGTTTAAAGTCAAAGGACTCACCTGATTTGGTGCGGAATTGTTTTGTATCAAGGTATGGACGGTTTTCTTCCGTGAGGAAGGTTTGCTGTTCGTTTTCTGAATCAACCAGGTTCATTAGGGTCTCGTCTGTGGGCTCAGCGGATGTAGATGCCTCCGCATAGTTTTCTTGAAAAGGGGGCCTAATGTCATGGTCCAGACTGGCCCTACCTACATTCGAGTTTTGGGTTTTTCTGAAGTTTGGGTTCCTTGTGGCATTGGGCTGTTGACCTTCCCATGAAGTTTTCCTCTCAACATTGTCTAATCTGTCTCCCAGCCTATGCATGCTACTAATGACCACATCTAGCTTCTGCTCAAAAGAGGA
The DNA here is from genome assembly GCA_000404065.3 of Pinus taeda. Taxonomy (NCBI): domain Eukaryota; kingdom Viridiplantae; phylum Streptophyta; class Pinopsida; order Pinales; family Pinaceae; genus Pinus; species Pinus taeda. The sequence goes on from APFE030032143.1 coordinate 5,758, forward strand.
GGGTTCTTCTTTGAAAGTGGTTCTTCTCTCAGTTCTGGTTCTGTTTCTTTTAGCGATTAGATTTTCTTCCACGCTCGCTGCAGCATCTTGCATTTCTGCGAGGCTTTGAGGGACTCTTTCCCTTAATTGATACGCCATCTCGGCATCGAAGCCATTCGGGAATTTGTATAATGCGAGGTCGGGTGGAGGTCTTAAATTTGGTGGTATTGCATTGTAGACATTGTTAAATCTGGCGCAGTAATCCAGAACAGCTTCCCCAGGTCCTCTCTTGATAGTATCATACTCGGATAGTATGTGCAGGGGGTCTTTCTTTTTCTCCCATCTGTTAATGAATGTCTGGTATAAGGCTTCCGGGTTTAGTATAGAATTAGGTGGAAGTGCCCTAAACCAGGTTTTGACATCACCGGTCAAACTTTGGACAAAAATCTTCATTCTTACACTCTCATCATCTATCTCATAACTCTCGAAATAATCCTGCATTTTCTTTGTATGTTGTAGGGCAGTGCAGGAGGTTGTGCCATCGAAATAAGTGATTTTCGATTGGTAGTCTTGAACCATAGCCCCAGGATTAGCAGGTAATTGTAATGGCGCATACCTAGCCATGATGATGGGGATGAGCGAAACACCTAAAATGACGGGCATTATAGGAATAACAGGGGAAGAAGGAGTAGTAGAGATAGTAGGGATATGCGATAGAGGTGTGGCGGAGCTACTTGGAGAAGGCGGTGATGAGCCAGGGGAACTTGGGGACAACCGGAATAAAACTTTGATAGGGGTTAGTACACGAATTGGCTTAACTGTTTCAGGACTAGCAGCAGTTTGGTAATCTTTTTATTTTTGTTTTCTGATGATCTTAGGAATTAAATTCAGATTTTCAACGACAGGTGGGTTGTTTGGGTCAGGATTTGATCGTGTATTACGCGCTTGTTTCTTAGGAGCCAGCTTCTAATATATTTTTTGGGAAATTTTCCAAAAAAATGCAACAACACAGGTCGGCCGAGCCTTTCACAAGTCGGTTTCTTCCTCTGTAGAGTTGCAGACTGGTTTAATGCATTTATCTGAGGAGGTCCCTAGTGGAGTCGCCATTATGTTATCACTCAGGTTGTCCCTAGGCTCCTTATAGGGATACGGCCGAGGTAACCACAAACCAATATTTGGATTGCAGGTTCTAGCCCACCTGCAATCATAGAGGGCTCTCTCTTTATTATTCAACTTTTGTTGATGATTTTAGGCTAGCTTTCTGGCTTCAAGGGAGTTTTGTTTGTGATTGGATGGGGGTAGGATTCTCGAACAAAGAGGCAAGGTAAGGTATGATAAGTTTCGAACCATTGGGCATGGAGTCACGGATTGACGCTTGCTATTGCGTTTTCTTGGTCACAAGGGGATTATGGAGCGGGATAGCCACACAGGATACAATTATCAATCTACTGAAAGTACAGAATGAAAATCAGGGATGAAAGGCAAAGGAGAATCATTTCATCATGCTGAAAAAGAGGAGAAATGGATGAATGGGATCCAGGAGCAGTTAAGAATTCCTAAACATGCATTCATATGTGAAAGAAACAGCGTAAGCAAGATCATTTAAGTATACATGCTCATAGCTATTTCTGAAGAAAACATCGAAAAATGCAAAAATTGAACTTAAGGTGTAGTGAAACAAATCTTAAGCTATTCTTTTTTCCTGCGATTTAGAAGGCGGAACGGTGGTAAAAAACATAAAAGTTAACAGAGGAGAGGAACACTTATTCAATCATGTAGAAGCACAGGAATTCCGTAATCATTCCTTGGCCAAGAGAAAACATCAAGTAGCTTCACAATCCATGCTTTCAACAATCTTTGATTATAGAAAATATGATAGTTACAGTGTGGGTCTCTGCTCAGAGAAAATGCTGGGAAGGAAACTAACCAACTGCTACCAACCAACCAACCCCTCACAACATTGTTCAGGGTGGTATTTATAAGCAAAATATCGGAAAGACATTCATTACAACTGACCTAAACAGGTCTGCTAGGAAACTCTTTTAAAATCTAAGTGTTGCTGGAATTAAATGTAAGTAAATCTTTTTGGTTGCGCTAGGGGCAACTGAATCAGAAAAGATGACAGTGTGGCCCTTGGAGGCTAGATGCAGTGCTGCTGGAATGATTACGCTTTGGGAAGTGTAGTTTTTCTCTGGTGTGAATTAAATGTGCAATAATTATGATTTGAGGGTTTCGAGTGTCTTCACCCTCTTTCTTTGAATCTGCTGGAAGATATTAAATGTTCTCCTACTTCGGGCCGCTGCTCAAGATTTTCACTGATACTCTTTGCCGCTACATTGATGGCTTCCGCCGTCTATTGATACTCTTTGACACGCTTGATACCTAATGATTTGATCTGATACACTTTAAACTCTGTCACTGATCTGCTGGTGTCTTTAAACCGGATCACTTTGGCACGATCGGGCGATTTTCGGGCTTTTTCGGTGCACAACGGGCTAAGGAATCAAACGATTCCCTATAATCGTGCATCGAAAACTACCTCTGTTTCTTGTTTTGGAGCTCTGAACTGCGATTTCTCTTCCTGCGTGAAGTTTCAGCTTTCTGGCTGCTGACATCAGCATGACGTCGGCTATACGATGGATGACGTCAGCTGTGGTGGGTCCCTGGTACAGAATGACATGGCGAGGTGCTGATACTAAAGGTGATGCGATGAAATAGCTCCGATGCGATCACGATATCGCATCAGCAGGGAACGGAGGGTGTTTGAGTTGGACATTTGGCGCTTGCGACCGCCGACCGTCGATATCGCGATATCGCGTTGGGTGGTGACAGATGGGTCATAACTTGCATGGAGAGGAAACTGTGATCTTGCGATGCGATCTGGCTTTTAAGGGTCTGCGGAGTGTTGAGGTTGGAAAGGGGTTTGTTTTGGGCGGAAAGAGTAAGTAAGTGGGTGTGAAAGGCATTTGAGGTTTCAAAAGGGGTCTGATTACCTCAGAGGGATTTTATACTCTGGAAGGAGTCCATTTTATCTGGAAGATGGTTTGAAGGTTGAGGGTTCTTGCTAAGTTTCAGGTGAACTGAGCAATTCCCGGGGGTACTTATGGTTATTTTTCAACCAGGCGAAGGGATAATACATAGGGGAAGATTTACTTAATATTAGTAGGGGGATGGGAAAAATAGGGAGCTAAATAATAATGTTAGTGGTTAATATGGAGATGGTAAGAAAGCGCTAAGTTCAGGAGACCTTAGGCTGTTACAAGGGGGTAGAACCATTCTTTAGAGAAAGTATGGAATAGTTTTGAGTAAAGGAGGTCTTTAATCGAGTCACTGTTATGAAAATGATGAAGCTTAAGAGGTATCAAGCAGATCTTGACCTCTTTTGGGGAAGTTAGTTAATGATTGGGGAAAGCGGAGAAGGGGAGTTAGTTATACCTCTTTTGAGCTTCTCACATAGAACTGCCTGCTGATTGTGTCCTGAGTGAGATGACACCTGAAAACCTGGAACTGATCAGCAATTAGGATTCAGCAACCTCAGAACTACCTACCCATCCTACTTACCTAGCATTTTTTCTTCTTTTGATTTGGGTGCACTTAGACTTGCAAACCCATCATTCCATTTTTATTTTGATGCTTTCGTATCTACATACTACCCTTATTTCTTCCAAGGGCCTAGATTAAGCTGTTGGGATCCTCTGCTTCTCTACCTATCTAAGAATCTACCAAGATTAAGCTGTTTGGACAGATTTACATTCTCTATATTCTAAAACAGAAAATTTAAACCTAGGGAGACCAAGATTAAGCTGTTTGGACCTCCCTTTAACTGAAATTAGCAATATCGGGATAACGTTTTTCAAAAATTTGGAAGGCAATTGAATGAACTTGGAGTAGCCTTCTTTGCTTGGAGACTGTTAAGCAAATATGGAGCATTGCAGCATGAAAAGTACGACATATTTGGCCTGTAAAAATGTCCATCATGAAATATGAATAACCTGCTACAGCAGGAAGCTAACACACCCAAAGGAAGAGGCTGAGGAAGAGAAATTCATTGTTATACATGTGGATAATGGGGACGTGGATCATGGGATTGTCCTCATAATAAAGCAACAAATCAGAGGAATGTGAATGTGGCTAAGGCAAAGGAAGAAAAACCTCAAATTGCTGACAAGGAAAAATCACCTAAAGTAGGAGAATCCTTGTTGTTGAAAAGAGTATTGCTTAAGGCAGATAAAGAGATAGGAGAACCAATTCAGAGAAAGAGTTTATTTGGAACTACATGCAAGTCCAAGGGAAAATGATGCAAAGTGATAATTGACAGTGGAAGCATTGATAACCTTATTTCTACAGAAATGTTGGACAAGTTGGGATTAGTTAAAACAGTACACCCTACTCCTTACAAAGTATCATGGCTGCAAAAAGGACATCATCTTATTGTGACAAAGCAATGCAAGGTAGAGATATAGATTGGTACTTATAAGGATGTGGTACTATGTGATGTAATGCCAATGGATGTATGCCATGTGTTGCTGGAAAGACCTTGGCAGTTTGATCAGAAAGCTATTCATGATGGGAGAAGAAATACTTACACTCTGGAGAAGGATGGAAATAAGCACACACTACTACCATTGAAGGATGAAACAGCAAAAGAAGTGCCTGGAAACAGTGTTATGTTGCTGAGTTGAAATAATTGTTGCAAGAAGTCAATAAGGATGAACAGATGCATTTTGTTGTCATAAGGAGATCTAAGGTAATTTTAACTTCCACAAACTTAGATGATTTACCTGAAGAAATCAAAACTTTGTTGAATGATTGTGCTGATATTATTGTGGATGAGCTGGCAAATGCATTACTACCAATTAGGAGTATTAGTCATCATATTGATCTAATACCTGGAGCAAGTTTGCCAAACAAAGAAACATAAAGATTAACTCCTCAAGAGAATTCATAAGTTGGAAGACAAGGGAAAGAATTGATGGATAAGGGATTAATCAGAGAGAGTCTTAGTCCATGTGCTGTACCAACAGTATACGGTCCAAAGAAAGGTGGTGAATGGCGTATGTGTATAGATTCCATAGCCATAAATAAGATCACTATCATGTATAGATCTCCTTTACCATGCATGGATGATTTGATGGGTTGTTTGAGTGGGTCAAGGTATTTTACTAAAATAGATCTAAAGAGTGGATATCATCAAATAAGGATTAGAGAGGGAGATGAATGGAAGACTGCATTTAAAACCAATAGTGGGTTGTATGAGTGGTTATTGATGCCTTTTGGACTCACTAATGCACCTAGCACATTCATGAGATTAATGAATGAAGTCTTGAAGGAATATGTAGGAAAGTTTCTCATTGTTTATCTTGATGATATTTTAGTTTTTCAGTAGAAGCAAAGAAGAACATCTGGAGCATCTTAAGTTGGTTTTAAGAGCTCTGCAGAAAGAAAAACTACTGATAAATCTGAAGAAATGTAGTTTCATGAAAGAAGAATTAGTCTATTTGGGATTTGTAGTTTCTAAAGAAGGTTTGAAATGGATCCAAAGAAATTCCAAGCAATTTGGAACTAGCCTACTCCAAGAAACATATTTGAGGTAAGAAGCTTTCATGGTCTTGAAAGTTTTTTTGGAAAATTTATCAGAGGTTTTAGTCATATTTGTGCACCAATTATTGAAACAAACAAAGAGACTAATCAGCCATTCAAGTGGATAGAAGCAGCAGACTGAAATTTTAAGTTGCCGAAGAAGAAAATTACAGAGAAACTAGTTTTAGCTTTACTTGATTTTGGGAAAGTTTTTCAAGTTGAAACTAATGCTAGTGGAGTTGCAATAGGAGTAGTTTTAAGTCAGGAATGGAGACCAATAGCCTACTTTAGTGAGAAACTAAATGAAGCTAAGAAGAAGTATTCTTCTTATGATAAAGAATTTTATGCTATTGTGCAAGCTTTAAAAAAATGGAGACATTATTTGCTACCAAAGGAGTTTGTATTGTATTCTAACAATCATGCATTGCAGTTTATAAACAACCAACCAAAATTGAACTGGAAACATGCCAAGTGGGTAGAGTTTTTACAGATTTTTACTTTTGTGATAAAACACACAAGTGGTAAGTTGAACAAAGTTTTTGATGCTTTGAGTAGGGTAAATTTCATTGTGCAAGAATTAAAAGTTGGTGTTGTAGGATTTGAAGAAATGGTTGATATGTATAAAGATTATGCAAAATTCAATGATATTTATGCAGTCGTACAAAATCCAATAATTCATAACAGAGGTCAGTGGTTAGATTATCTTATCCAAGGAGGTTTATTGTTTAAAGGTAACAAATTGTGCATTCTCAAATGTTCTATGAGGGAAAACATAATCAAGGAAAAACACAGTGGAGGATTATCTAGTCACTTTGGACAAGACAAAACCTTTTCTTAGGTAAATGCTTTTTACTACTGGCCAAAGATGAAAACTGATGTTAAGAGATTTGCTAAGAAGTGCATAATATTTTAGCATGCTAAAGGGAGAATCCAAAATATAGGATTGTACCAACCATGGGATGCAGTTACTATGGATTTTGTTTTAGGTTTACCTAGAACTAAAAAAGGGAATGATTCCATTTATGTTGTGGTAGATAGATTTTCCAAGATGGCACATTTCATTGCATGTAAAAAGACTAGTGATGCAAAACATATTGCTAATATGTTTTTTCAGAAGTAGTAAGGTTACATGGATTGCCTATAAGTATTGTGTTTGACAGGGATACAAATTTTGTTGGGCATTTCTGGAGAACTCTTTGGAAGAAACTAGGTGCCAACCTTAGTTTTAGTTCAGCATTTCACCTTCAAATAAATGGACAGACCGAAGTGGTAAACAAAAGCTTGGGGAACATATTGAGAATTTTAGTGTATAAAAATCCTAAGCACTGGGATTTAACACTTGCTCAAGTTGAGTTTGCTTATAATGATACTCCAAACTGAAGTACTGGAATGAGTCCATTTCATATTGTTTTTTGAATGAATCCAAGAGGCGTGTATGAACTCAGAAATTTAGGTAAACAGGAGACAAGAAGTGCAAAAGCTGAAGAGTTTGCAGAGCAGATGCAGAAACTACAAGAATATGTCATAGACATATTGCAGGAAAGCAGTGGCAAATACAAACAAGGAGCTTATATGAAGAGGAGAGGAAAGGAATTCCAAGTGGGAGATCTAGTGATGGTATACTTGAGAAAGGAAAGATTTCCTGTTGGGACTTATAATAAACTAAAGATGAAAAAGATAGGACCATGCAGAATTATGAGGAAGTTTTCAACTAATGCTTATGAAATTGAATTGCCAGAAGGAATTGGAATATCGCCTATCTTCAATGTTGCAGATTTGTATCCATGCAAAGAGACAGAGACAGAGCTACAGAAGGAACCTACAGAAGATGAAGTTCAAACATTAAACTGGGAAAAACAAATTCCAAAGACCATTAAGAAAGAGGTGGAAGTTGTTTAGGAGAAAAGAGTATCCAAAAGAACCAGAGGACAGGTTTATTTTCAGTATCTAGTCAAATGGAAGGGATATCTAGTGGAGGATGCTAGTTGGTTGACAGCAGCAAAGTTGCAAAAGTATGGAGTAAATCCTGAAAGTCTGAGGGATGATTATTTTCTTCCTCGAGAGTCTGATGCAGGACCATTTGGATTTAGCCAGCAATGTGATTATATGTTCACATGTTGTGGCTAGCAAGAGATGAATTTCATTGACCTGAGTGGTCAAAGTTAGTTTTAGTAGAGAGGGTTGGACCTCTCGAAAATGATACTTACTTCATTATTGTAATAATTAGAATATTGTATTATTTTTATGCTAAGAGATAAGTTGTTAGTATAGGTGTGTAACAAAGCTTGAGAATAGAGATTTAATTTTTAGATTGATTAAAATAGGGATCGAGTTATTAATGCAGTTAGGATAGGATTCGATTCATAAAAGAGAAAAAGAATGTAATGATGGAGATTAGATGATTGAGAATAGAGTGTGTAAGTGAGAGTTTTGAGTGACAAAGATAGGGTTTGAGATTGAAAAGAGGTTAGAAAACTGTTGTAATCAAGCCGAGAGGGCAGGACTCTGTAATTTACATTTTGTTGAATAAATGATCAAGTGTGGTGTTGTGTATTAATCTGGTACAAAAATTCATTCATATTGGTGTATCGGAATTTCGGACTTAGTCAGGTATTTTCTCTGTTTATAACACTTTATTCATAAATCATAGTCAAATTAGTATTAAGTGTTAATAATGAGCTTAAACACTGAAAACATTTCCTTAATCATTTTTACTTAAAGTTTTGTTTAAAGCACGTGGGTTGTATTTTTTAAGTGAGAAGTGGGATCTCGTGCGCCCAGAAGGAGGTAGGTGGTATTGTTCCAAGTCTGCACGATTAACCTTAACGGTCAACACGTGGCTGAGGAAAACCACTTTTCTCACACACTCTCGATTTGATATTGACCACGCAAGAATCCACACAAGATTGTGCGACAATCGTTCGATTAGATGGTTCACATCGACGGTGGAGATTGTCCAGGTAAGTTGAAAGTGGATGACACGATATCCGTTGGATCTGGAGGTTTTAGATCAATGGCATGGATTGAAGCACTCAACCAAGTGGAGAAGTCAAAGTGGGACCAATGGTGATTGGTCAGATAAAGCGGGATCCTTAAAAGGAAAACGCACACATAGAATCTATTTGCGCATAGCTAATTGGCTATAAAGTTAACCATTAGTCCAATTCAAGACTATCACCTCATTCTCGTCAACCTCCTGCGTCAAATATCCAAGCTCCAGCCCCCTAATCACTATGATGAGTCGTCAATTTATAGGGAAATACAAGTGGTTTTGTCATAAATAGGGTATTGATTGGTTTTCCATAATTAGATAGTTAGTTTCAATGGAGAAAGGGATAAGAGGATAGAGGATTAGATGATCCATAGCTTATCCATAGTTGAGCTCATAAGATGAGATAAGAGTTGGGCATCCTCTAGAATGTTCTAGAATCAAGGAATATTCCCAAAATCCTATGCCAATTTCTCTCATCCTCACTTGACGCAAGCTTAAGTGGGCCTAAGTTCTCTGCAACACAGGTCTAAATAGGCCTACCTGCTATGCAGAGCAGTTTTCCTTAACCAAGGCCATGTTGGTGTCCCAAGGAGGCATTTCAGAAGGGTTTCAAACTAAGAAACTTTCATGGATGAAAACACTCAATATGATGACTTTTCTAGGGCATCTAGAAACTGAATTAGGGGTTTCATGAGCCCTGTTTGTACTGATCTGATTATGAGGGAGTGATGTCCAAATAGATCTATAACATAGGCTTTTCCATTTTCTTTCTTCAGGGCATCAATTAATGATAAATATGCTTCACTTTACCCTTTGAAAACCAAACTTATGCAAATTTTTTAAAAAGACTACACACATTTTTTCTCTTTGTAGGAGTTGGGTATTTAATCTATTGTATATCTATAATTTCGAGTCTCCAAGGTTTGAAATTTCATCTTGTGATAGCCCTCTATCTCCTCTATCCAACCCCACAAGTCTTATCTACATTGGATTTTTTATGAAACCAGCTCAAGAAAAGATAGAAAATATATATCAACGCCTTAGAATTCAGCCTCTTCGAGGGGGAAACCTCCTTTACATTACATAAATGAACAATTCTTTGATG
>APFE030032143.1:17607-51068 GCA_000404065.3 Pinus taeda
TGTGATCTTTCACCACTTGAACCTTTTTCTTCTTGATATGTCCTTCTATCTTTAGAGTTTGAGGAGTGATAATTTCTTGCAATCTTTTACAAGATATGGTTAGATTCATTTCTTGATGCTCGATATGATCTTTCACTTCTTGAACATTTTTCTTCTTGACATGTCCTTCTATCTCGATAGTTTGAGGAGTGGTAATTCCTGCCAATGCTTTACAAGATATGGTCTGATTCATTTCTTCTATCTCTGGGGTTTGATCCTGGTGATATCCTCTTCTTTTGATGTTTCTTGATCCTTTTCTTCCTCCTCTTCATACTCCATGTAAAATAATTTCTTCTCAGCACACTTATGACCTTTAGTGCATTTGCTATCACAATTGTAACAAAGCCCTTTTTCTCTTTTTTCTTCCAATTGTTGTGGTGTAACCCTTGTAGGTTGTGGAAGGCTAGGAGAAACAACACTTCCATCTTCATAGATGTGATGCGTAGATTTCATTGTTGCCATAATTTTACTTTCCAGTATGTCACAAAGCCCTTTTACTCTTTCCAACTGTTGTGGTGTTGCTAAAGAAGGTGTTGCTCTTTGTATCCTCATAATGTGCTATCATTTCCTCTATGAGAATTGACCACATAACAATTCGTTTACGAGAAAAAAGCCCTTTATACCATAAAACTTGATCCGGTTCTAAATATGAAGATGCAATACATACCTTTTGTAACAGTGGTACACCATGTAGATCAAAATATTGCTCCATCTGACGTATCCAATTTACCGGATCCTTGCCATCAAACTTCTTCATCTTGCTCTTTCTTGATTTTAGGAGCTCAATCTTGAAATTAATATAACTTTGTACTTTCAGATCTTTAAGCTCTAAAACTACAACCTGTAGTAGTCCTCTGTGTCCTATTTCCAATGCCACCAGTCTAACCCCAATTGGATTCTCCAATGAAGAGTTATGCAAAATCTCCCACAGTGACCTGATTATAGACTAATTCAGTAGAGCGAACTTGTACGGCGTGCCGCATGTCATTGTTTCAACCTTTGACTCTAAAAAATATATAAATGAAAACTACAGTCCGTCCTCTTTCTGTAACTTCTGACGAAATTTCAATCCGATGCTCAAAAAGAAAGTTATGATGATTTTCCCCAGGTCACCTGTTTTGAGTGTAATTCAGGAGTCTGCAAAAAGGTCAATTTCCTCAGATCATATCTCCGAAAATATCCCGCAAAACGCTCTGAAATTCGGACCCAAAGTTCAGCGCCAAGTCTTCTCAAATGGGTTTTTTTTTGCGACTTCTGAAACATCACAAAAAAAAAGTTATAGCGAAAATTCCACGATGACTTGTTTGGAGCAGCGAAACCCTAGAATCCAAAGCTCTGATACCAAATGTTATGAAACCAGCTCACAAAAAGATAGAAAAGAGAGACCAACGCCTTAGAATTCAGCCTCTTCGAGGGGGAAACCTCCTTTACATTACATAAATGAACAATTCTTGGATTATACAAATGAAAATACCTCCTTTCTATATATAGGAGTCTAAGGGGTCATTATATAATCAGAGCCTATATAACAATAATAATGTAAGGGCATAATAATAACAATAGTGGGCTTCAATGGGGCACAATAGTAACAATATGGGCACTACATGGGTACATCAATATAATAAGGGGGTTTTACTAATAATAATAAGGGGTTACACTAGTAGTATAGGGGCCTAACAGGATTCTCCAAGAAAGCATTATGTAAAATCTCCCACAATGACCTGATTATAGACTGGTTCAGTAGAGCGAACTTGTATGAAGTGCCACGTGTCACGATTTCGACCTTCGGACCTAAAAATGACACACAAAACACTATAGTCCATCCGCTTTCTGTAACTATATAAATTTGAATCTGATACTAAGAGAAAAAGTTATAATGATTTTCCCAATGTGACCTATTTGAGACCGAATTCATGATCCTACAAAAACCCTAACTTCCTCAGTTCATATCTCTGAAAACATAGAAAGAAAAGATTTGAAATTTGGTCTCAAGGTGCATCATGATTTCATATCAAATGGATTTTGATTTCATCTTCTAAATATTTGTAGAAAAAATGTTATAGATAAAATGCCACGATGACCTGTTTGAAATAGCGAAACCCTAGAATCCAAAGCTCTGATACCAATTATTATGCAACGAGCTCACAAAATAGAAGAATGAGATAGATCAACGACTTCAAAAGTAGTATATTCAATGGGTCAACCTCTACATTACATAAATGAATAATTCTTGGATGATACAAATGACAAGACCTCCTTTATATATATAGGAGTATAAGGGGTCACAATATGATCAGATTCGACATAACAATAATAATGTAAGGGCACAACAATAACAATAGTGGGCTTTTATGGGGCACAATAATAACAATATGTGGAGAACATGGGCACAATAATAACAATATGTGGAGAACATGGGCACAACAATAACAATAAGGGGCTACAATAACAATAATAATAAGGTAATACACTAGTATTATAGGGACCTAACAATGTCACTCCCTACTACTAGTACCTGGCAGGTTTTTCCTCCTTTGGTTAGTTCTTAAAACCCTTACCAAGGGCTCTTCCCTTCATATAATGTTCCACCTACAGGAAAATTTCCTATGGACAGTAATGCTACAGTAGGAGGTGGATACCCTCTATATACCCCTTGAATACAAGGTTTTCCTTATAGTAATCCTTCTATGAGTAATCCTTGGCATCCTAGTGCCTCTCAAAATCCAAGATATGCTTTTTCAAATGTTTGGAATTCCACTCTTGGAGCTTGGAATTTTGTAGTCTCTCCACACTTAGCATTGCTATGAACCCTCAATTTTCCAGACCTTTCAAAATTGACTAATGATCTAACCCATTACAGCCCGACTTGACCCCTGGTCCCTACCAAACTTCCATCTGATATACCAAAATTTGAAGGGAAGTCTGATGAGGATCCAGCTAACCATGTAATCAATTTCCACTTATGGTTCTCATCAAAATCCTTGATTGATGATTCAATTAGGTTGAGACACCTTCCATGCACCTTAACTGGAAATGAGGTGAAATGGTATATCGAATTAAAGGGTGGGTCATTTTCTACGTTTGGTGAGTTGGCTACAACAATTCTAAACCAGTTTTAGTTGCTTATATGTTATGATGCTAGAACTGAACTTCTAGCCAATTTTGAGCAAGACAAGGCCACCCATATTTCTGACCACATTCAAGAGTGGTGCAGAAGGAAAATATTTATGAAGGCTTATATCTCTGATGAATTTCTTCTCGAGTGGTTTTTGAAATCATTACATCCTGAGATATCTAAGGATGTGTAACTTTTAGGAGTGTTCACAGAAGAACATGTTATCTTTAGAGCCCAACAATTAGAGCTTATTTATTCCCAATCTTGAGTCCTCTATAACATACTTCCTGATGCTCCTAGATATAAACTTGATCTCACCAAACTAAAACGAGGCCCCCATGTTAGTTAATCAATTATATGAAATTATAGTGAATTAATTAAACAAGTTGGTTAATCAATTAAACAAATTAATTATTAGTTAATTGGTTTAATTATATATATATATATATAGATTAACAAAATTGGAGATTGGCCGACCTAATTTCTTAGATTAATTTCTTTCATAACCTATATATATAACTTAAATATAGCTCATGGATACATCATTGATATCTCTAGAATATGTATTGTCGCAGCCCCTGATGATGGACTCACTTGGTAGTCTGAAATGTTGGGTTCATAAAACTCTATAACGGGTCATTCCTCCTCTATTTAAAAAGGAACAATTTGTGTATTAAATGATTTTAGGGATTTCAATAAATCTTGTCCAAAAGATAATTTCCCCACTCCATTTATAGATAATATTATTGATGAGTGTGCTGGGAATGATTTTTTTTCCTTCATTGATGGATTTATGGGTATAATCAAATAACAATTCTTCCTGAAGATCAACATAAGATGACGTTTATTTTCCCATGAGGTAAATTTTCATATATGAAAATGTCTTTTGGCCTTAAAATTGTTGGAGCTACCTTTTAGTGAGCTATGTCATATGCTTTCCATGACATCAAACACATAATCGAAGCTTATTTGGATGATTTAGCTGCTCACTCTCGTAAGAGAATGGAACATCCAAAGCATATTCTTCTAGTTTTTGAAATATCTCGTTATTATAAAATTTGGTCGAACCCTAATAAGTGCATTTTCGCTATTACATCTAGTCGGTTGTTGGGATTCATCAATTCTAATGAAGGGATTTGGGTTGATCCTTTCAAGGTTGGGGCAATACTTTAGTTTCCTCCACCGTATAACATTCACCAACTTCAAAGTCTCTAAGTAAAAGCCAATTTTTTGAGGTTTATCGTGAACTACACTAAGATCACAAAAGGTTTTATGCATTTACTTAAGAGAGGAGTTCCATTTATTTGGAAAGAATTGGCTCAATGCTTATTTGATGCTTTGAAAAAGGTATTGACATCTTCTCCCCTTTTGAGTCCACCTGATTATAGCTGAGATTTGATTTTGTACCTCGTGGTGGAAGAATCAACCATCGATATGGTTCTAGTTACGGAAGATGATTCCCTTAGAGAAAATGTGATTTATTATATAATTTGTCACTTAGTTGGTCATGAACTCTGATATTCCCACATTAAGAAATTGGCTTTAGCAACACTTCATGTTGTTCAGCAAATCAGTCATTACATTTTGATGAGAAAAACATTTGTATTAGCTGACTTCAATTCATTTCAATTTTTCCTACGTAGGCAAGTTATTGGGGGAAAATAAAATAAATTTATTGTTATTTAACAAGTGTTTTATCTAGAGTTAATATCAGCCAAATCAAAGAAGTCTTTGGTTTTCGCAGAACTAATTTCCGAATTGCCTTGAGAGGGAGATGTTACTTATGAAGAATCATTTACAAATGAGCATATTTTTCTTATCTCCTCACAATAACCTTGGTACGGAGACATCATTGTATATCTCCAGAATTCTAAGTTTCCTCAGTCTTTTTTTAGGGGTGAATGTCGAAAATTATGTCACCTTACTGAGAGTTATCTGATCATTGGTAATACTTTATATCATCACAGGGTTTCTTCAATCTGTAGACATTGTTTGACCTTAAAAGAAGTTGAGTCAGTTTTAAATGACTACCACAGTGGGGCTTGTGGAGGTCATTTTTCTGGGCTTGCAACAACTCAGAGGATCTTTCATGCATGGTATTTTTTGCCTTCGATTTTCAAATATTGTCTTGAAGTGGTCACAAAAATCCATCCTTGTTAAATATATACTCAAAAAATGCTTGTTCATCTAGCTCTGCTTTTTCCTGTCATCACTATCAATCCATTTACTAAGTGGGGAATTTATTTTACAACTTGTCACTCATCTCCGAATAAGGGACACAAGTACATTATCGTAGTAATAGACTACTTTATGAAGTGGTTCGAAGCTATGCCCACTTTTAATAACGATGGTGAGACAACATCTCTTTTCCTTTTTATTCATCTCTCATTTTGATATCCCAAAAGAGGTTGGCACTAACCATGGTAGTCACTTTCAGGATACGATGATGTATGAGTTGGCTTTGAAACTAGGATTTTAGAAGGATCATTTGTCTCCTTATTATCCTCAAGATAATGGACAAGTTGAAGCCATTAATAAATCCCTTAAGACTATCCTGCAAACAACGATTAGTCAAGCTAAGTCCAACTAGCACATCGTGCTTTATCCTACGTTATGGGAACATCGAATGTATGTTAAGACTGCCACGAGGTTCACTCCATTTTATTTAGTTTATGGTTTGGAATTGATATTTCCTATAGAATGTGAGATTCACTCTCTTAAGTTGGCAATCCAAATTCTTCTAGACACCTCAAGTTTGTTGAAGCATAACAACGCGCAGTGGAAACTTAAAGACAAAAAATATAATATAAAAATTATACACAAATAACACAATGATTTAACGTGGTTCACCCAACCAATCTAGGCTACGTCCACCAAACAGAGGCATCGACAATCTTATTATTAATCAAGAGATTAAAAATAATTATTTCCTCACACTCTCTAACTCATCCCAATATCTGTACGGGCATATATTTTATAGCTAAGAGAATCTAACTGACTCATAAATCCTCTCACAACAAATATAGGATGCATTAAATATTTCCCAACAAAATAGAGCTAATATAGTAACAAATCCTATTGTTGTTACCTACATGAGATTTTTGCCTAATTTATGAAAACCGAAAATCTCAACAATCTCCACCTTGACAATAATTACCCTGATACCTTGTTTCTTTATTATTTCTATCTTTTCTGCAAGCCAAGAGAATCCAAACACCAACGTAGCTTCTCTATGAAAACTGGTTTCGTGAACATGTCTGCACAGTTCTCCTTTGTATGCACCTTTTCAAGAGAGACTCCCCTTTCAGTGATAACCTGTCTTACAAAATGGTACTTGATCGGTATATGCTTTGATTTACTATGATAGGCCGGATTCTTAGCCAAATGTATTGCACTTTGACTATCACAAAATAACTTGATGTTGTCCTGAAACCTACCAAACTCACCAAATAAAACTTTCAACCAAATCGCTTCTTTGCAAGCATGAGAAGCAGCAATGTATTCTGCTTCAGTAGTGGATAAAGCAACAATGTTTTGTAGCTTTGACATCCAACTAATAGCTCCACCTGCAAGAGTAAAGATATACCCTAATGTTGACCTCCTCTTATCCAAATCACCTACAAAATCGGAATCAACATATCTGCAAACAAATTCACTACTATTATTATAAGTAATACAATAATCACTTGTGCCTCTCAAATACCGAAGCACCCATTTCACTGATGACCAGTGTTCTTTACATGGATTTTCCATATACATGCTGACAACCCCAACTGCATGTGAAATATCTGGTCGAGTACAAACCATCGCATACATCAAATGCCCTACTACATTGGCATATGGAATTAGAGACATATATTCCTTTTCTTCATCTGTATTAGTACATAAACTAGAAGAAAGCTTAAAATGGGAATCTAAAGGGACTGACACAGGCTTCACATTGTTCATACCAAACCTCAAGAGTATCTTCTCAATATACTTCTATTGTGATAGCCACAGCTTACCATTGCTCTTGTCTCTGAAAATCACCATGCCCAAAATCTATCTTGCTGCTCCTAAATCTTTTATATCAAATGTCCTTGCCATCTGAGCCTTCAACCTGTTGATCTCTTCTATGCTTTTGCTTGCTAAAAGCATATCGTCAACATACAACACTAAGATAATGAATATGCCATTATTTAATTGCTTAAAATAAACACAATGATCATATTCACTTCTTACATATTTCTGAAAGAATCAAACTTCTTGTACCACTGCCGAGGCGACTGCTTCAGGCCATACAATGACTTCTTGAGCCTGTAGACAAATTTCTTATTGCGATGCTGAACAAACCCTTCTGATTGCTCCATATAAATTTCCTCATCTAAGTCTCCATGTAGAAATGTAGTCTTAACATCTAATTGTTGCAACTCTAAATCAAGAAAAGCGACTAATGCTAACACAATTCTAATTGAAACTAGTTTAACAACTGGTGAACAAATCTCATGAAAGTCAATGCCATCTTTCTGAGAGAACCCTTTTGCGACCAGCCTCACTTTGTACCTGTCCTCTGTATCATTCACACCCCGTTTCAACTTGAAAACCCATTTACACCCCACAGTTTTCCTGTCTTTCGGAAGTTCAACCAGATCCCATGTGTTGTTCTTAGCTAAGGCCATCATTTCGTCCTTCATGGCTGCTTTCCACTTGTCACTTTTCGAACCTTCTACTTCTTCCTGATAGTACAGAGGTTCATCGTCATTAGCGGTAAATGCAACTGAAGTAACATAATCATCATACCTTTTCAGTGGCCGTTTGATTCTTGTAGACCTCCTTAAGGATGTTTCTAGTGCTTCCTCGATTGGCTGACTACCATCTATAGGAACTTCTTAATGATTAGTATCTGAGACCTGTTCATGATCTATACCTGAACTGTGTTCATGATCTGATTCTGAAATATGTTCATGACTAGTATCTGAACTATGGCCATCATGACTATCATTAGAAGTGCTGTCAAATTGAATGTGCTGAAAGTCAGATACATCATCTTGTTTCAATTTATTATCTACATCTAACTGTACAAGAGAGGATTCATTAAACTTTACATCTCCGTTGATGATGATTTTGAGGGTAGTAGGATCCCACAATCTATATCCCTTTGTTCCATCACCATACCCAACAAAGATATACCTTTTAGACTTTGGATCTAATTTAGTTCACTGATGTTTAGGAACTAGAGCATATGCATCACAACCAAACACTCTGAGTTTAGAATAGTCACAAGGGTGACCTTTCCATACCTCTTGACGAATCTTGCATCCTATCGCTGTTGACGGTGATCGATTTATCACATAACAAGCCGTAGCCACCTCCTTTTGTCCACAACTCCTTCTACAAACCGGCATTGCTCAGCATACTCCTTGCTCTTTCTAAAAGAGTCCTATTCATCCGTTCAGCAACTCCATTCTGCTGAGGAGTATACACCGTGGTCTTATGTCTCTCGATACTTGCATCCTTGCAATAGTTGTCAAACTCCTTGGAAGTAAACTCACCACCATTGTCAGTTCTTAAACATTTTATTGTTCTACCAGTGTTGTTTTCTACCAATGCTCTAAACTACTTGAAAACTGTAAAAAAATCAGACTTCCTTTTCAACATGTAGACCCACACTTTCCTAGAAAAATCATAAATAAACGATACAAAATATGATGAGCCACCATATGAGGTTGTAGGGGCTGACCCCAAACATCTGAATGGATATAGTCAAGTATTCCTTTACTAGTATGTTTGTCTGTTTTAAACTTTTGCTTACTTTGTTTTCCAAACAGACAATGCTTACAAAAATCTAACTTTCCAGACTTTAGATTAGGAAGTAACTTGCGATCAGCCAAAACTTTTAACCCTCTTTCGCTCATATGGCCCAACCTTTGATGCCATAAGAAAATGGAACTACTGTCATGTTCAGACACCGTAGACACATGATCTGACCCTGTTCTTCCTTCTAACTGAAATAGATTTCCTACCTTCTTAGCTTTCATACCTAGTAAAATGCCTTTGTAAATTTTCATTACTCCACCTTGAATTATAGTTTTATATCCATTTGTATCAAGTTCTCCTAGTGAAATTAGATTTTTCCTTAAATATGGTACATGTCTAACATCAGTTAACATTTTGGTTGTCCCATCAAACATTTGCAGCTATATACTCCCAATTCCCACAATATTGCATGTTACATCATTACCCATGTACATGACTCCATCATTAATTGGTTTATACCTCTTAAACCATTCTTTATGAATACACATGTGGTTTGATGCACCAGAATCTAACAACCAATGTTGATCATGATTTGACTAATTGACTAATAATACTACATCACTCATACCTGAACCAGATGCCGAACCTGTATCTATCATATTTACCTCCTTCTTCTCTGTCGAAGAATCTTCTTTAGAAGTTTGTTGTCGCTTCCAGCAGTCTTTCTTCAAATGCCTTGATTTGCCACAAAACCAACACTTTACCTTACTCTTCTTCCCTTTTGACTTTGAACGTGAGTCACTCTGCCTACTGGAGCGTCTTTCTTTAGAACGACCTCTGACCATCATTGCTTCTGATGTATAGGTTTCTAAATGCAACCTTCTCCTTGTTTCTTCAGATAATAAAGATGCAACTACATCATCAAACTCAATGGTTTCTGATGAACTAAGACTTATAGAAGTAACAAAATGATCCCATGACTTGGGCAATGAACAAAATAAATTAATAGCTTTATCTTCGGATTGAAATTTTACTTCTATACTTTCTAATTGCACCAGAAGAGTATTAAAAGCATTCAAATGATCAGCAATCGATGTACCTTCTTTCATTTGCAAACTGTACAACTTTCGCTTCAGGAGAATCCTATTGGTTAAGGATTTTGTCATGTACAGCTTCTCAAGCTTCGTCCACAAACCAGCAGCTGTTTTCTCCAACACAATATTAAACAAAACATCATCCTCCAAACACAGTCGAATAGCACTCACTGCTCTTTCATCCATCTCGTCCCACTCATCATCTGTGATGTTGTAAGGCTGTTTGGATTTGCCCATCAACGCCTTTGCCACACCTTGTTGCATAAGCAGATCGTACATCTTCACCTTCCAGATCTCGAAGTTGTTTTTGCCATTAAACTTCTTGATCTCAAAACGAGCACTCTGAGTTTTCGCCATATTGTATCATCCAAAAAACAATCTCCAATTCTAACTTGTTAATGAATCAAATTAATATCTAATAACAAATGCCTTCGCCTTCTATTATATTGTCTTTATTCTATCAAAAAATCACTCTGTTGTACAAACTACAAATTATAAAAATTATACACAAATAACACAATGATTTAACGTGGTTCACCCAGCCAATTGTTGAAGCATAACAATGCGCAGCAGAAACTTAAAGACAAAAAATACAGTATAAAAATTATACAAAAATAACACAATGATTTAACGTGGTTCACCCAACCAATCTAGGCTACGTACGTCCACCAAACAGAGGCATCGGCAATCTTATTATTAATCAGGAGATTACAAATAATTGTTTCCTCACACTCTCTAACTCATTCCAATATCTGTATGGGCATATATTTTATAGCTAAGAGAATCTAACTGACTCATAAATCCTCTCACAACAAATATAGGATGCATTAACTCTTTCCCAACAAAATAGAGCTAATATAGCAACAAATCCTATTGTTGTCACCTACATGAGATTTTTGCCTAATTTATGAAAACCAAAATCTCAACAAAGTTTAGAGGAGCGCACTGTTCATTTGGAACATCTTGATGAGCAGTGTCAGGATATTTCCACAATGAATGAGGCTAATAAGAAATATTTAAATCTCATTATGATAAGTCTGTGTGACCTAGGGTTTTCTCTGAAGGTGATGTTGTCTTGGTCTATGAACAAGATAAATACACCTTGGGGGTAGAAAAATTCAAACCTATGTGGTATGGTCCTTTCATTGTTAAAAGGGTCCTGAAGAAGGGTCCTTTTGAGTGGGTTTATTTTGAAGGGAATGTGTTGTTAGAGCTCAGAAATGAGATTTATCTCAAGAAGTAGTATGCTTCGGCTCTTGCTTGAGCATTTGCTTTGTTTTGTAAATATTTCACATAGTTTTAGTTTATGTCTATGAGTGTTGTGGTGACGATGGCTTTTTTGGTTTTCTTTGATAGGTTTCGATGGATGATTTAGTGTACTTAGAATTCGTAGATGGTGCCAATAGACACACCTGGAATTTATCTTCCGCAACTTGGGTAATTCATTATCCATATGCTCAATCGTTGGTCACAAGAGGCATATCTATTGGTCCTACTTCTAATAATATGGTTCAATATAGTTTCGTTATTAATTTACTTTTTGAAGAAATATTTTATGGTATTGAATCATTAATGGTTTACTTGGACTCACAACTAGTGGTGTCTCAGTTAAATAATATTTATCGTGTGAGGGATCCTCCATTACATTGTTAATTTCTAAGAGTAAGATGATTGCAAGGATTATTTAATTTTATTACTTTCATTCACATTTCATGATCATTTAATGCATTTTTTGATTCTATATCTAACCAAGCATTGGATTTCCATATCAATCATTCATCCACTAAACAAATAAAAACAAATAATCATTTGTATATATGATCAAGTCACCTTGAAATCTCTCTATATAGAGATAGATAATTGTCAAAATATTACAAAATGTGGACAAATGTCCTGGAAAATTAGGGCTTAGGCCCGATCATGTCTATATCAAAAAGATTAGTCTATCTAAAATCTAAATCTGAGGGCCTTGCCCTGGATGAGCATCTCAATAGAAGATGATGGCATTCACCACTCATCAGAAGAATCACACCCACTCTCATTGTACTCCAACCACCTATCTATATATAGCCTCAAGAAGATCCTCTATTGCTACCATTGGCAGTTGGTGATTCAAACTCTCCAAGTTCATTTGTACTTCTTAGAGGACCCTCCCAAACTCAGTTGTTTCTCCTTCTACATCTCATCCACGATGCATATGCCTCAGTACACCCTCACGTCTTACTAGCCCCACATCTGCATCATGAATATTTTAATATTGTTAGGGGTTTTGTTTCACAGAAAAAATACTTTAAATTTCTTTAGATTATCTTTAAGAAAAACAAAAAACTAAATATGTTAAAAAATTAAAGCTTACCAATGTTGCCTCATGCAGCCCCCTTGGGAATTATTAACTTTGGTTCCTCTTGGAAGTCTAGTGCTGCATAGGGGTAATCCTCTATGGCCACCACTTGTTTCTCCCACCACTAGAATAACTCATCATCAAAGGCCATTCGGGGGAATTCACATAAGCCAAGTCTCCTCATCAAGTCTGACCATATGACCATCCTTGGATCTCTAGGATTGGGGATGGTAGATGTTCCTCTGGGTTGTAGCGCAAGAATCCACTCAATGAAGAATGAGAAAAGAATAGTAACATAACCAAATTGATTTGTCTTCCCTTGTCTGACTGATGTGAGTTGCCTCTTCATATTAGCCAGGAGCATTGTACACCAATCATACACTATTGGTTTCAAGAATTCCACTGCTAGAAACATAGTTGGTCATGAGGCCTGGTGTAAAGAAGCTGAACTCAATATCCTAGGAATAGTGAAAAGTATGATCTTGATAGGCAGGTTGGTGATGTCTTTGATCGGGACTTGTGACCCAACCTTATTATTTTCTAGTGCATAATACATAGAAATATAATTATCAATGTTAATGCCCCCATTGACCCTGTCTTTCAAATTGACTGCTTCTCCCCTTCTGGAGAGACCTGTAATGAAGTAGGTGTCTTCCACTTTAATTTGCAAAGGCATTAAGTCTATGAAAAACATTTCCAGCTCTCGGTCCCAATAATTAATCAACATTTCCAAAAATCAAGTTTGATATCTCATATTTGGCATTATGAAGAATTTGAGTAAACCACAATTTTTTAATCCATCCAACGATTATTGGTCTTCCAAGACTTTATTATCCACATCAGTGTGTTCTCTCTCTCTCTCCAAACGGTCGCCATCTTGAAAAAATTGAGTGATTTTACCATTAGAAATTGAATTGTTTAGTGTTAGGAATTGAATTGTGTGGTGTAAACCTAGTTGAATTATGAACTTGATCCTCCGTGTGTGCGACTCCTTTAAGAGGCAATCGCATATACATGTGATTTTCCCTTTGATAACTCACGTATATGGCTTTCTATATGCAGCCCGGTAATTCGAGGCTCACGTATAAATGCAGAACCGGTTTCAAATTTTAAAATATTCACTCAAAAATCAATTCGATCATTGATATTTTTTATCTAAATGAAAAATATTATGGTTATGAATTACCTTAAGTTCGTGGTTTCCAAATTCATTGGTGTGAATGGTTGGATTTTCTTGCACAAATTTTCTCCAAAAGACCTCTCCTCAACACATGGATGGTAAGAATCAAATTAGGTAAGTTCAAAAATTAATTTTACAATCGAAACTTAAACCTACTTTTCTAAAGTTCATTTTTAACTTTATTATTTTAATTTCATGAACTTTTGACCTTTTCTTGAAGTGTTGGGAAGGGCATTTTTCAAGGTAATGAAGACTCTCTTATCACTTAGTGGAATTTTCCTGTTGTTTCGATTCCACGATCATTGACCTATCGTGGAAGGCATTGCACTCTAAATTAGCATATAGGTTAATAAATATCATTTTTTTCAGTTGCATTTTTCATCTGGACCTCATATTGTGACACTTAGCCATGGGGTCGACCCCACTATGTTGTGATTTTTTGACCTCTCTCACTTGTCATTTCGTAAAATCATAACATAGTGGTAGAGCCTTTCCTTCCATGGGATTCCTAGTTAGAACCTCACTAGCATATGTTGCCCATGCTACAAATATTGTGTAGGCTCAGGAGTCGTCTTTAGTCCTACCATGACTTCATGTTGAAGTTGCATTTTTCTTCTTCTCAGATTTTATCCTTGCTATATACCCTAGAGGCTCCAATGCCTTGAGTTGTACTATTGCATTGCATATTGAACACTTGCACCCATTTTGGTCTTAAGCTAGGTTTATTGGACTTGTGTATAAGCCACTTTCAACCATGAATTTTTTGCAAGTTCAAACCTAGCATTCATTAGCCTTTGTAACTTGACACCTTTTTTCTGTGAAAATTCCTAAGCCAGAATCCCTATTGTAGCAAATTGATGTTATGTCTCCTACTTGTTAAGTCATGCAAGTTATTTATTGTACTCTATGATAAATATCAAAGAAAATATATCTATAACCTTCACGTAATTAACATATATGTGAAAACAAAATTCTGAGCAAGAAGAAAAATACAACACCTAGGACACAGTTATTTTTGGACAAAACGTCCTCGAAAAAACACAATGCAGGAAAATTGGTGCATCAAATCTAAGGTGTTATTATTATTATGGAGTATAAAATTGAATACATCTCTGAATACCTCTCGAGTTATTCAGTTATAGAGAGAAATATTGGCAAAAAGATTTGTGATATTACCTCACATAATCACTGAGAAAATCTCGGCTGATCCAAACACTGGATGATGTTCCTCTGGAAAGCCCTACGTTGCATCTACATATTTCTCATGTAGTCCCTACGTCATCCTCTCTAGGCACTGCGTCACCAAGTTTGTTGATCAATTTTCTACCCATAGTCTCTACTCTTAGCCTCCTAGCTCCTGGCTTCTGAAACTAAATCTGCCAAGAAAAATATCAGATTCTCTCTCACCCTCTATGTTGCCTTTGCATGGCCCTGCATAAGCCTCTACATCTGGGATTTTGGATCACTCTCTGCCTCTATTTGTTGATGATTCTCTAGATGAGAAAATATATCTCTCTCTGGATGTTATTTCTACCACTCAACTACAACAAATCTCCTCAATGAAAACTTCCTCCTGAGAACTTCTCACTTCAGAAATTCAATCTCTTGATCTCTCGGTGTGTTTCCAAATGACCCTTAAGCCCCTTATTATATCTTCCTATTGGAAAATCAACAACCTAGATTAAAACATAACCAAAGGATCAAATCGTTTTGGCTTGATCCGTGGCTTCTTCTAGAAGTTTCATCCCTGATTAGATTAATACCCATTAATATTTTAATTTTCCTAAGTTTAGACTTAGGAACCCCATTAAAAATATTAATTATTTTAATAAAATCACTTATGTGTGGAATTTCCCAAAACACTTTTTAGGTTCTTTTCAATACCTGTGCCCAAGCCTCCCTACAAAATTTCACGATTAGAGCACATCTGATGCTACCCCAAATCAACACTCCCTCTTAGTGAGGAATGTCCTCTAGTAATACACTGCCTCTCTGCATACTGCTCTGACTCTAAAGCATCGTCTTTGTGTTGCTGATGTCTGACATACTGTCCACAAACCATTGCGTTGTTATTGCTATTGTACTGCTATCTTTGACACTGCCATTCCCAATGCTACATCTATACTACAACTCCTTCTCAGACATTGCATCTATTATGCTACTAGCACTGCCACTGGTAACATTGCATATGTACTACTGCTAGCACTGCCATAGGTAAAATTGCATATGTACTGCAACTTAGTTGTTGAGAGAAGCAACTGAAAACACCCAAAACTGGACAAGTATCTAGTGGATACTCTTTAGTGCTGAAATGTTAACTGTTGCTAGTCCCATGCTGCCTCTGAAGCCATTGCACTGCTGAAGATTTTCATTGTGCCTCCTTGCATTTCTGCCTCTCTGCTCTGCATTGCTCAGTCTCTGGATCTTCTAGCCACTGCATTTGTTGAACCAACACTCCATGACACCAACGAAAACTCACCATCCCACTACTACTCATCATGGGCTCTCGTAGCAAGGTGACAATCCAGGAGATGGGCTCCTCAAGGATCCTACCTATCTGTAGCTCTATCGAACTATAGTTATATATAATCCCACCTCCGTCTTGGAGGTATCTTGGCGATCATGGTTAACTCCTCCTCCTATTCAATCTTTGCAAATGCAACCTTAGGATCATGTTTCTCATCCTTGTCCTTTTTCTTCAAAGGACACTAGGATGCATAGTGTCCCATCTCACCACATCTGAAGCACTTCACCTTGGAGATGTCCTTATTTCATCTCTATTGCCCCAATTTTCCCTTCAATACAATGGTTGTGTTATCCTCTTCCACCACTTTGGGCTTCTACCCACTACTAATGATGTTGTTGTCAAGTTTGACCTTAATCAAGTCTCTCCTTAGCTCTTCTTGTTTCAGAGTCGCCCACATCTCGTACCAATTTGGCAATCTTGCTCTGCCTAGGATACTCTAGACAAATATATGCCAATCATCCGAGACGAAATTTAGAGCTAGTCTCACTAACTCTGAATCCTAAGGTGTATGTCCCGCAACTCACAGCTCATCACGAGTCTCCATTTTCGTGAGGAACAGATCCACACACTCCCCCTTATGCATCTGAGAAAATCTCAGCTTCTACTCCAAGTACATCTTCTGTTGCTCAGAAGATCCCTGATATAATATGGCCAAGGCATCCCACATCTCCTTAATGGTCCCTTTGCTTGCAACATGGCACACCACATGATCCTTGACTCCATCTAGGATCATCCTCTTCACCTTAGCCATCTCATCTTTGTACTTATTCAGTAGATCTGCATCCATTAGGACAACTACCACATTATCAAAATACATCTCGAGGGCATGTTCATCTAGAAGGAAAGTCATCCTAGCCTTCCAGATGGCATAGTTGGAAGCCTCGTTCAACCTCTCTTGATCCCTCAAGCCACTGGTTACCATATCCTCTAAAAAATGTTGAACAACTCCCTCTTTCTCCCTACTGCATAGCTCCTAGTCTGCCTTACACACTCCCTAGTATGTTGATGCTCCTCTGCTACTCAACAATTGAGAAATGTTGATTTCCTTGATAAGAAATCACTGAGGAAGTATTCCCTCACTATGCTCTTCTTGTTTCTTCTGGCATCTTTCAACTCGGAAAAACTACCCACTTAAAAATTTGTGTCCCCCCAACTTCTCATTATGTTGAGGCTCAACGTTGCTCCCTCTGCCACGGCAAAATTTGAACTAGAAGCTCTTTCTCTCCATCAACTCACTCGAAGAGAGACTACCTAGAATTTTTTACCCTCCAGCTAGAACTACACAAACCCTCTGGGTTTCGACTTGCTGCCTCCTGCAACTTTTTGATTTCCCCTTCTGCTCAGCACTAGGGTTTCTCATTCTACTCTTCTTGTCTCACCTACACTAGCTTGGAAACCAGGTGAAAATTCATAAATCATAATCCCTATTGTAGCAAACTAATGTTACTTCTCCTACTTATTAACTCATGCAAGTTATTTACTGTACTCTACGATAAATATCAAATAAAATACATCTACAACCTTCACTTAATTAACATATATGTAGAAAAAAATATTGGGAAAGAAAGAAAAATACAACACAGAGGACACAATTATTTTTGGAAAAAATGTCCCTGGAAAAACCCAATGCAGGAAAATCGGTGTTACAGATCTTAGGGTTTATTACTATTAAGCAATAGAAAATTTTGAATACATCTCTAAAAACCTCTTGGGTTATTCAGTTACAAAGAGAAATACAAGCAGAAATATTTTTTTATATTATCTCGCATAATCACTGAGAAATCTCGGCTGATCCAGACACTAGATGAAGTGCCTCTGGCATGCTCTACGCTACCTCTACGTAGACCTCACATAGTCCCTGCGTCAACCTCTCTAGGCAATGAATCACCCAGTTTGTTGATCGATTTACTACCCAGAGTCTATTCTCTCAACTTCCAGGTCTCACACCCTAGTTCGCAGCTTCTGAAACTAACTCTACCCAGCAAAATCTCAGATTCTCTCTCACCCTCTACACTGCCTTTACATGGACCTGTGCCAGCCTCTGTAGTTGAGTTTCTGGATCACTCTGCCTCTCTCTTATGATGATTCTCTAGCTAATAAAATCTCTTTCTCTCCGAATACTATCATGTCCCCTTAACTGCAAGAAATCTCCTCGATCAGAACTTCCTCCTGAGAACTTCTCACTTCATAAATTCGATCTCTTGATCTCTCAGTGTGTTTTCCAAATGACCCTCAAGCCCCTTCCTATATCTTCCTGTTGGACAACTAATGGCCTATCTTAGAACATAATCAAAGGCTAAGATCATTTTGGCTTTATCTATGGATTTTTCTAGAAGTTTCACCCTTGAATAGAGTAATACCCATTAATATTTTAATTATCCTAAGTTTAGACTTAGGAACCCCATTAAAAATATTAATTATTTTAATAAAATAAATTATGGGTAGAATTTCCCAAAAATATTTATGGTTTCTTTATAATACATGTACCCAAGCCTCACTACAAAATTTTAGGTTTATAGAACATCCAATGCTACCCCAAATCAACATTTTCCATGGAGGGAACATCTCCCGAGTGTCAATGACCAAAATCTGCCACCTTGCATTGAGCATAGGAATATTCCAAACCCAATAACTAGTGCACTTTCCATTAACACTCATTCTCTACATTGTACTATAGGCATTATTTTATTCTTTTTTAGGCTTTATAATATGAAAAAAACAAAAAACAAAAAATATTCCAAAAAATAAGATTGGGAACAGGACAATTTCTTCATCATTTGATGACAACAAGTGTCAGTCATGTTTCCCATGAACAAAGAACTTAAAATGATTCTTTCCTCCATCGATATGGGACTTAGTTTGACTTTAGGAAATCCAAAACCTTTTTCTTGAGTCAATCCTCCATCGATTGGTTAACTCTTCCAATCATATGGAGAGTTTGTTGATGCCTCTTGCATCACAAACTTATACAAAGTTATTTTATGTAGCCATAAAGTCACATCAAGTTGTGCTTTTGTTCAAGGGAATTCAACCTGTTGTCAGCCATTCTGTGGTGTCTCTTGACTCATTTTTATTGGTCATACCCAGTCTATCACGTTATTCTCAGTATAACATTAGTGACTTGGTCCTTTAATGCTAGTTAAGAAGGTCCTCATTGACTTCTTGTTGGCAGGTCTACTCTTATCAACTACACCAAATTGCTCTGAGAATATACCTAGAGTCACACCCTAGCCCTATTTACATCATTGATAGGTGACCTTGTGCTCAACATCGATCATTATTATGGGCCTTTTAAATATAATAATTTTGTAATTTTCACCTTTTTTATATATAATATATAGAATTATTTGTTCTATTAATATTTTTGAAAAAGTTACACATATCTCTCTATCCATCTGATAGTGGTGAGTGATGGAATGTAAAAAATGAATTCTTATTCTTCTGAATTTACCAGGTTCTGGTACCAATTTCACATTACTTCCATATATCTCTAAATCATATAAGTATTTATGGTCCCCAGATTCCTTTGCTTCGAGATTGAGAATTTCTTTCCTTACTTCAAGGGAGGCAGCATCGAAAAAATTAGCCATAGATTCCCACCCAAAAAAATGTCTATAACTTGAGGAAGATGCAACTAGTGCACCACGCTATCGCATTGGTGGTGTTCATCTAGGCACCATGACGTACTTGCAATCCAAAAAATTTCCAACAAAAACAACACGACAAAACACTTCTCAACTGTGGTACCAACAAGAGACTATACTGCCTTGAATGTCAAGGAAGAAACTGGGTGTTTGAGTGGAAGGTAGAACACCGTAGTAAGGAAGGTGTAATTTGAATTCCACAAAACCGCAATGAGGTGGATATATACCACTTATGAACTTATTGAGATATGAATAAGGGAGAAGACTCAAATTGGGTTCAGAACTAGATAGAAAAAAGAGTCGAGATACCACACCCCACATACAAGAACTGGATGGTTATACGAAACTTTGGATGGTTCAAACGCTTGTAAATATGCTAATGGTAATACCACCACAGGATTGAAGGATGGCCTAGTCCCCATGTTGTGTAGGAACAACAACAACAAAAAATTAAGGAAATACCCAGTTACAGGAAACTATACTGAAATAAACTCGACAACAAGAGCATTTACTACTAATAGAAAGTGCAGGATGAAAATTTTGGATAGCTAAACCTTGATCATGAGACATTATAATAATCATGAGTTGTCTCTTCTTAATATAGGAAGATCACTCTTAGGGCCAACAGGGTATCTCTCTAGTATCAATGAGAGAAATTTAATTTTGTTACCCTACTAACATTCGAGGCCTTATATAATCCATTGCACATATGGGGAACCTAGTACATAAGAAAGAGAGTAATCCATTAAACCTGCAAAACCCTATCCAAGTTCCTTGATAGATCTTGAGCTTAACAAACCCAAGACAATACTACATGATTATCTCAAAAATGAGCATAAATCCTTTGTCAAAATAATCGAACCAAATAACTAATATGTCATTGTAGGGGTTATCCATATCTAGGCTGGTAGAATGAATGATATTGCTTGAGATCTTGGGACATAAGAATTCCTCGATCTATGGTTGAGGGAATTTAATCACCCATTCCCATGATAGATGAACATGTGTATAACCCCTTAGTTTTGCCATGCACGGGACATGTGAGGGGAGATGTGGGATTGATTTCGGACCTCGATGACCACCAAAACTCTGTTTATTTCCATAGCATGCATGTATCATTGTTTGTTGGTGTTCACAATCCCAAGATGTGTGATGCATCACTCGAACTATTTAAGCTTCTCTTCGGAAAGGGGGTACCGAGAAAACACCCCCATTGAGTAAATGTTACACGTCAATTGAACATATAATGAATTACACCATGTAGTATCAATAAAATTATTTTCACCTGTCATTTGTCTAACTCCATATTCAGTAGTGAAGGAATTATTGTTAGAAATAATGGTTACATTAAAATTGGTTTGTTGGTTTGGATTAGGTTGTTGGAAATTGTTAACATATTCTATCAACCACAATCTCCTATTTTAGAATTAGTTGGATATAATTCCAACTATTTAAATGTACTTTATTTTTTATTTAAATATAGAAAATAATTTTATAGTGTGCAAATAATTTTCTTTGTTGGTATCGCCTATCTTTTGGCATATCTCCCTTGCTGGAGAGCATGGGAATAGGAAAAATGTGAGAATTATTTGTTGTATGATCAACTAGTGTAGTTGTGTGAATACAACATGTTTGTTTGGATTTTTATTTGTACAGTATGGGTTGTTTCCTTGTCATCAAATAATGTCAAAGAATGATATATTTTTTGTGTGTGTGAGAAGATGGGTGACACTTGCATTACCTACACTACATATCTCCATTGATCATCATTGGAGAATTTCTATATAATCTTGTATGACAGCATAGGTCCATTAATTTATTTTTGTATTCATTTTCCAGCATCAGTTTATCAACGAGCATCACCAAACGATCAAAGAAATCATGGCAAGCAATAGGTCCTAGTGGATTTTTCATAGTTGTAGAACCAATGGACAAAAAATTTAGTTGGGTGATTTATTTATGGTGGTGATACATTAAGCTTGAAAAACCATTGTATCATTGCATGGAGATGCATGTAACATGACTATAAAATCCCACTTATATCTCAAAAGAAATTAAAAATTTTGTGTAACAACTCCAAGTTTCTTAAACATCTTAGTAATGTGAATATACCCATCCATTTTTCTGGTGATATAGTATGCTACTATGAGTTATGCAACACGAGACCTTGTTCCATAGTGCAAGTGGATCCATGCAACTTTATGATATAATTTGGCATTAGCTCCCATGAAAACCCCCTCTCATTTATC
This sequence comes from Pinus taeda, assembly GCA_000404065.3. Lineage (NCBI taxonomy): Eukaryota > Viridiplantae > Streptophyta > Pinopsida > Pinales > Pinaceae > Pinus > Pinus taeda. Next base: position 39,533 of record APFE030032143.1, read on the forward strand.
AGTTTTTTCCATGAGTAAGAAGCATCTGAGCATACCAAATCAAAAAGAATACTCCATGGTAAGTGTTCCAAATTCTTTCTCTTCAAAAGAAGTCAGCATCTTCCAAAAATTGGTTATAATGCCAAAAATCGAGAGGGAAATCCCAACCCTAGTTTCCCTTCCCAACAACCTCTACACAAGCTCTTAAAGATGCATTCATGTAATGTACAAAAATTTATTTCCAAACATTTAGGTCATTACAATTTTGAGGAGGTAATATCGATAACCTCCTCGTTTCTTATAGTCGGAGCCAACCTGGAATCTGCATGGACATTGCTCACTGGTCCATGGTGTCAAATACATTACAACGACTAATATGGCATTATTGTGGAACAATTTCTAGAAGTGGGTGCAAAGATGGTATAGCAAATAACAATGATTGGTTTTGAGCTTGGGTGGGTTCATTGCTTGTTTTATTTTTTATTTTTTGTTGGTTTGTGAAATGATAATGAAGTGTCAATTAATGAAGATAACAACATAATTTAAAGTACTAGTTCTTGTTACATGTGGTTTCATAAGAACACATCACTTCTTTAATTTTGTCTATAGTCCATTACTATATCTAGTTCTTGGAGGATGTGGTGACCCAAGAACAATGACTACAGGTTATAGTTTGTATGTCAGTAAGTTTGTGTAAAAAAAGTAACTTTGTAATATAGATTGATAGATACATTCAGTATTCAAACAAATTTCCTATATTGTTGATAAGAGTGGTGAAGTAAGGGTTCTACTTACCAAGGTGCAAAGGCTAGTAGAATAACCCATAAGACAACCACTTTAGCAGAATATTAATTATTTAACTCTTTCCTAAAGTTAGACTTAGGAAAAATTAAAATCCTAAGTTAACTTATGATTTAATCTTAACTCTTGATCATGACTTAATATTAGTTTTTGAGAGGGATATTAGGGTTGAGATCAAAATTATAATAGGAGATAGAGTGAGTTTGTGGCAACTAAGTTGAGCACAAGTAGTACGTGTTAGATCAACAAAGGAAGAGCCAAGGATTTCATTTGTATTCATTCAAATATTCCTAACCTTGTCTTTCAATTCCACCTTCTAGGAATTATTATTCCTTTTGAATAGTTATGTGAGGGTTTTCCACATTGCATAAGAAGTCTCCTTTCCATGCAAATTTGAAACCACATTGTCTCTGATGCCCTACAGGATAATCCTCCTAGCTTTTGCATTATCTTTCTTTCATTAATCTAGTTGTTGTGCATCTAATGTTGTTGATTTTGGAATATATGTTTTTATGTACTCTATTACTCCATTTTCATCCAACGCAACTTCCATTTTTTCTTTCCAAGCATATAAATTAAAATTTCCCTCCAATTCATATTCAAGCCTCAAACCATTGAAATACATTGTTCCTGCACTAAAGGAATACCCTTTAAAGCGCTCTAACTTGGCTAACATGGTTTGCAGGGTATTATAGTCATGTGTTGATGCTCTCTGGACAATCTAGGGTCATGTTAGTGCTCTAACACTCTTGAGACACAACCAACTTGCGTGTGTGCAAAGTAGTGTAAGTTAGGGTGTTGTAATGTGGATCAACACTTAGCTCTCATGCGTTATAATGCTCTGACTTTCTCTTGCAGAGTGTGTCAAAGATTTAATCAAGAGGAAAAAATAATTATTTTTCTCTCACGGACTTCTACTAATCCACTCTCCCTCAGTTCTCTGTAACTGGGCTCTGATACCATGTAGAAATAACTCAAAATTTACTACTACTAAAGACATCACGCTGAAATCAATAGACACAAATTTCTTCTGCTAAATATTGTAGAAGGAAAACTGAGAATAGAAACACATTCAATCATTTAATCACAATGCATAATTTTTTACTGGGGAACCTAATTGGGAAAAACCCCTCCTCTGTTTGTATTATATCATATGAGAACAATAATCAATTACAATGACTACTTCAATGCTTGAAGCTTAATATGCACTGCAATTATGAGCTCCTCCTGACTCTTCTCTGGCCAATAATTAGCCAAAATAGGCCTCATGCTTCCTCCTATTTCTTGCACAATTCCTGCTCTCAAAGAATAGGGAAAGATCTTATTTTCATGCACATTTACCTAGAGGATAATATCACCTACATGCAGAAACTTTGTACACTTGACATAGTGTACAATACAATTAGAATGGTGCCTTTTCCCTCCACATCACTAGGAAATTCGAATTGCATGCATGACTAGGGATATTGATAGTTAATTGACGAGTTAACTGAGAGTTTAATGAGTTAGAAATAGTTATAACTACTCAATTGAACTCATACTAAATCTATTCTAGACTAGAGCTCAGCTAAATTAATTTCACTAAAGATAACACCTCTATATAGCTAGATCCTAGCCACCAACTTGCACACAACTCTACTACTAGCCCACCAACATAAATTGACTGAATTAACTGAGTGATTTTTCCATGTCATTCCTATTAACTACTTGCTAACTCATCTTTCTGAAATGGAAATTCAAATTTCTTCACGTGACTAAGGCACAAGTAAAATGAAGCCTTTTGTTGCTACAATTTAACAGGTTTCCTCCATTAATATATACAAATACTTTACAAAGTCCCTTATTTCTAGATTTACATTACATGGCCCTTTCTTGGCACTGAAGCCATACTTGGCTTCATCAAGCCTCTCGATTCTCCCCTTTCTCACACACACATAATAATATTTTAGCTATATATTTATAAATAAGGATTATGAACTATATTTTGGTTCAAATCCAAAAAATCCTCACCTAAACCCCTATTCCAGGATTCCTAGATCCATAAACCTTTCAACAATCTAAGTTCCCTCATTTCTCTCTAACTCTCTCAAATATTCTTGAAATCTATCTGATAAAAGAGAGATCTAGTTAAAATATTGCCCGTTCTCATCACTTATGTACATTTCTGATCAAAACATATAGAACGAATATTAAATAAATAATTACACTCAATTAGGGAAACAACTCCCTTGGTGAATGAAAACCCCTAGGTCTAGTTAAAACAAAATTTGACTTGTAAGTGGAATGCTCCCACATCAAAATCCCAAGGTGGAAAAAAATCATGGTCTCTTGACCATGTGTATGTTTATGAAGTCATCCTGGATCAAAAATTCTAGTCTGTACCTGGTCTCTTTCCTTGTTGTGTTAATGTTGCTTCGTTTCTTCTTGTTCTCTAATTTTCCATAACTTATGTTGTTGTTGTTGTCCACTTACTTTGCTAATGCACAACTTTTCAATCAGTTGATCTCTTTGATACCCATCCAACTATGTTTGGTGTATCTCTTCCTATATGTCTTCCTCATTAGCATCCACACTTCTTCTATAATTTCATCAATCTTTGCTTCTGGTTGAACTCATTTTATGTTATTATCTTTAGGTTGCTGCTTATCCTCCTCTTTCACAAAACTCGTTTTCAGTTATGTCATGTACTCCTCATCAATTTCTTCTCCACACTTCATAGCTTGTTATTCATTGTTTATGAACATATTTTCTTCTTTTTTTAACTTTTTGTTTCCAAACAGAATGTGTAATCTCTGATTTTATATCCTCTGTTCGAAAGAATTTAGTTCCTCATACAATTCAAAATCATTTTTAATTGTATACATGTCCTCTATGTAACATCCATCACTCAATTATTCTACCAGCCATTCCTCCAAACGTTTGATTTCCTCTTTACTCATGCTTCCTCCTTCAGGTATGAGACTCCCCTCGAACATGTCTTCATATGTTTCTTTAGATGATGTTGTAACAACCCTAGTGAAAAGTTCATGTAATAAAGGTTAATAAAGGAAAAATAAGACCACGGTTAAGGTACACTTATTCCAACCTGAATGTTGCGAAAAGATATCCTAGTGGGCATCCCTGGATGTTTCTTTGGCTAAGGAAATTGGCAAAGGCTAAGGAAAAGGCATTAAAAGGAAAAAATCCATTTGGTACACTTATTTATGAAAATAAAAGAAATTAGGAGAAAAGTAAGTTGAAAGGTCAGAGGTTGCATGTGAGGAGGAAAATGAAGGAAAATAATGGAAAATGTATAAAATAGAGGCCTCACTCATAAAAATTATTTTGAGGATTAGTTGGTAATCTTTTTTCATTATTCTCTCTCTCTCTCTCATTCTTGGTCAATTAGTGTTTTCTTGGAGCACTTTAGCTTTGGATCAAGGAAGGAAAAGCAAGCAAAGGGAAAGGAAGGAAAGAAAGTATCAAGGAAAGGAAAGCAGGATCAGGCAGCTTCAGCATGAATACTTGCAGGTAACCTTTTGCATGTGTGATTTCCTTGCTAGTTTGGACATGCATCGTTTTTAATTTTGGTGTATGGTTCTCTTGTTATTAGTGGCATGGTTTTGTTGGGTTATGACAATCATTTTCAACCTAGCCTTTCCTTTTGCTGGATGCCATGGTATGTTGGGATTGTTTCCTCAATTTTGAGCTTTGGTTTGCCAAATGGATGTTTAAATCCAAGGCGGAAGTGGTCTCAAGTTTCATTCCCAAAGGTCTAGGAATCCCTTGACCAGTTTTGGCAGGATACACAGTAAAGCCTAAGGGAGGAGTCTCGGTTTAGGGCCTAGTGATCCAGCTTTGTATTGCAGTAATATTGAGAGACTAATATTGGGTTAGGTCCTAATGATATAGCATTGGATTTTGGTAAAGCCTGAGAGATAAGTAGATAGTAAAATTATTCAAGGATAGTGATGGATTCTGAATGGAATTCCAAGTTTGGTTTGGTTGTGATCAAAGAATTGGTTTTGGTGTGATCACGATTTGATGAGGGTGGAGATGGTTTAACCTCTAGATTACCTTTAGTATTATTGGATTGGTTGTTCTATGAGATACCACATTCATGCTCAGAATATAGCATGGGGGTGACTGGCTAAAAGAGAGATTTGGTTCAGCCATGTCTATGGTTGGGTGGTACGTGGAAGTCCCGAACCTGGTTGGATTTTCCTATGATTAATAAAAGCTAAGTTATCTTACTTTTGAACTAGTTTATATGTGGATATAATGGCTATCATATCTCTTATATTTATATGGTTTTATGCTAGTTATAAGCATGGTTATATGACTGGTTCATGTCAAGGTTATTTCATGTATTTACATGTAATTGTTAAATGGATGGATACAAGACCTAATTGATGATATAATAGTTCAATGGAGAGGGTGGTGATTCTTTTGGTTATCTTTCATAAGTTCTTTCATTCATTTATACTCTGTCTTGTATTCGAGACCTGTAGGTTGCATTGATGCCAAGTGTTTGACAGAGTGTTAGTCCCGATTGGGGATGCTCAAGCCTAATCTTGAGGTTGATTTTGATTTATTAGTATTTTCATCATGTCTTTAATGGATTCTGAATGTTATAGCAAGTTTTGTGTAGAGGCCTAGATTCTAGGATAGAAAAGTGGTTCAAATCTCAAGGGTGTTGGCACAGGTCTGCTAAAAAGAGTCTAGGGTTGCTGACACATAGGCCTGTGAGCGTGACTTTGTCTTCTAGTCATTGTCTTTCCTATAGCATGAGAGCAACTAAGGGTTAAAAGGCTTAAAGCATCAGTGGGACTCAAGGACAAGATATCTGAGTGGCTGACATGCCTTCTAAGGGTGTTGTTGTTGATATGGAGGGGTTTGTTTAAGGTATTCCTTTGATTCCATTTCCTTAAGGTCACCAAGGAAGTCGAATCCATTATAGTAACCTCTCTCACTGCATGTTTACCCCAGCTGGTCGATTGCTTGGGTAGACGTGGAGGAGGAAGTGTTACAGATTGGTATCAGAGTGTGGTTGCACTCTCCTTGGGTGAAGTTTCTTGGTCATGTATGCATGTTAGTTGCATGTGTGTCTCTTACACTTGCATTCCATGTGCTTGTTGCATTCAAGCATCATGTTGATCATGATGATTGTAGTAAGGTTGTCATGAGGAACTTGATGTGATTTTGTGGGATGCATCGTTGGAAGTATATGACTGGTTTCATATGGTTATATGTCGCTTGACTACATCCTTGTATATTAGGTGCATTCTTGAATGTTTTGATTACATGCATCAATCTTGTAGGTTAGTTAAAAGAATTGATCACTTATGCTTGACTACATACGTTCATATGTATGTGTAGTTGATTAGGAATTTCTTATGCATGTTGATAGTTTCATGTGGAAATATGTACATTGGATTAATGATTGTTGTCAAGCATAAGGTCATAAAATGCATTATTGATATGACCTTGCATTGATCATTGGACCCTAGCTACAATGATGTTTATGCAATGATACACTTATTTGATATATGTCTATATGTTGTTATGTTTACGTTATACATGTATCACACTAATTTGATGATCTTTCAGACAATGTATCCTCCCCAAATTATGCTAAGGTATGTTGGTTTATTGTGATTTGGTTTAGGTGACATAGTATGCCTTGCAGGAAAGAGATCAGATGGCTACCAAGGTGGTCGACTACATAGAATCCCCCTATGCATTAGATGGGCAGAATGGTGTAGGGCACTCTTCTGACTTAGTAGACACATTGAGAAGATTGAAGGAAGAAATAAGGAGTTTCAAAGAAGACAATGACAAAATCATGCAGGAACAAGAGAAACAAGAAGAGGTGAATGTGATACTACTTCAGATCTTGTCAGATTTACAGTGACAAGGACCACTTTGGATCAGCCATGGACATGAGGACAAAACTAATGGGGCATATGGCAGTAGGTCTCCTAGTAGACACAGGTCAGATAGATCTGACATGGTGAGAGATGGCAGGTTGTTGGACACTTCGGATAGGAGAGGTGATCGACATAGGTACTATTCTAGTTTTGGTTTTGACAGGAATCATGATCGTCATCGTCATCATCCTTACAGGAGGAGTCATAGGGGATACTTGCTAGATGAGTTTAATAAGGAAAATCCACCTACCTCTGATGGATAAATGAATAAATCACATGATATAGAGGCATGGTTGCTTGGTATGAAGAAATTCTTCTGATTTCATGATTATTCAGAAAACATTAAAGCAAAGATAGCCACTTTCAGTCTCAAGGGTAAAGCGGATATTTGGGGGGAAGACGTGAAGAATGTCAAAGGTATACATGAGGAAGACTTGATCTGGCATTCATTTGAAAGGTTCTTCAAGAAGAAGTGCTTGTCAGAGAGGTACTATGATGACAAAGCTAAGGAGTTTTATGAGTTGCAGATGGGTTCTATGATAGATGATGGATATACTAGCAGGTTCTTAGAGTTGTTGAGATATCTGCCTTACCTCAAGGAGGAGAAGGCCAAGGTTCAAATATTCATCAGTGGATTTCTAGTTGCATACAAAGACCGGATTGAGTTCAATGAGCCTACGTCATGTGAGGAGGACATTTGAAAGTTGAAACATTGTTATGAGTAGTCGAAGTGCAAATTTGAGCCTAAGCATGACTTGAAAAGAAATGAGAAAGCTAATAGGAAATTGGCCACCAAAGAGAGGAGGACCTCAAGATGCAAGTGAGAAAGAGAATTCAGTTCATTACAAGAGATTCAATACAGCTGAGAAAGGACGTGAATAGTAGAAAACTAGAGGCAGTGGATCATCGTAAGAGGAATTGTCCACAGTATCAGAGTAATGGTAGATCCCAGATCTACAGTGCTCAGGAGGCACATACAGTTGATGATGTTGGTCATAGAATTCCTTGGATCTATGTAGTTGTGGACAAAAGGCAGGCGAATCATCACGCATTGATAATTGAGATGGACGGTGAGATTTTGTGATCAGTTTGTTTCTAGTTTGATTGATCCTAGATCTAACTATAGTTATATTAATCCTGGCCTGGTGGATAAGTGTGGTTTGAGAAAATAAGTGGATGCAGAATCTTGGTTGGTGTGGTTGGCTATAGGTACAAAGAAGAGAGTTCACCATTGGGTGATAGCTTGTGCATTTGAGTTAAATAGTATGCCTACAATAGCACATTTGCATGCATTGCCATTGGGATTGTATAGTATTCTTTTGGGTATGGCTTGGCTATACCTTCATAGAACCAAGGTGGATTGCTTCGATAAGGCCATTGAATGTGTGGATGATAGTGGGGAAAAGAGGAATTTGCAAGGAAAGAAGAAGCCTATATTAGTGAGGATGGTTACCTCTATGCAGGCTAAGCATAGTTGTAGGAAAGGTTGTGTGATGTTTGCAGTACACATTTATAATGACAATGGTAAGGAGGTTGAGGATGTCGATGTGTTAAGAAGGTACCCAATTTTGTAGTAGTTTTAGGATGTATTTCCTCAGACCATTACAGAATTCAACCTCATAGGGAGGTAGACGTTTCTATTGAGTTGGTTACAAGGGCAGCTCCAACATCAAAAGCACCTTACAGGATGAGCACACCTAAGTTGGTTGATTTAAATTTGTAGCTGAAGGAAATGTTGGACAAGGGGTACATTAGGTTGAGTGTATCACGTTGGGGTGCACCAGTGTTTTCTGTAAAGAAGAAAGATGTTAATCTCATATGGTGCATTTCCTACAGGCAATTGAACAAGGTAACAATCAATAACAGTTACCCATTACCTATGATTGATGATTTGTTTGATTAGTTGAAGGGAGCAACAAAGTTCTCTAAGATCAACTTGAGATCCGGATACGCATCAAGGAAGAGGATATCTTCAAGATTACGTTCAAGACCAAGTAAGAGCATTATGATTTTGTCATTGTTTCATTCCGTTTGACTAATTCTCCAGCTACATTTATGTATTTGATTAATAATGTGTTGCTTCTGTATTTGGACAAGTTGGTTATTGTATTCATTGATAACATACTGGTATATTCTAAAAATGAGGAAGAACATACTGAGCATTTAAAAGAAGTTTTGAGATTGTAAGAGAGCATCAGTTGTATGCTAAACTTAGCAAGTGTAGCTTCTTTCAAACAAAGGTGCATTACTTGGGTCATGTTATTTCCAAGGATGACATAGTAGTAGATCCAGAAAAGATAAGGGCCATCACGGAGTGGGTAGCTCCTAAGAATGTGGATGAGATGAGATCATTTATGGGATTGGCAGGTTACTATAGGAGGTTCATCTGGAACTTCTCACACATTGTCTATATTGTCACATCATTGCAATGGAAAGGCAAGAAGTTCAAATGGATAGAAGAATGTGAGGCTAGTTTTGAGCATCTTAAGCAGTTGTTGACACATGCACCAGTGCTAAAGATTACAGATTTGGAAAAGGAGTTTGTGTTATAGCTCCAAATCTCACTATTATGGTTTGTGATGCTCCACTCATGGCCTAGGGCAACCCCTCCTTCGAGACCTGGTCCCAAATTTAAAAAACAATGTTTTATTCCCTGTACGCGACATTGCCCTGAGTTAAACACGTGTATACGTGGGTCTGCATATTCCCAACCTGCGTATATGTATTAAAACACTTTAAAAAATATAAAACTCCTTATTTTCGGGCCGAGATCGCGGGTTTTACTTGCTGATCACCTGTTAGTGCCCGTGGCCCAACTGTTCCCAACCAACTCCTAACTAAAAAACTACTTTGGGATTGGTATAAAAAGATATCAAAGGGAAGGCCTAAGGGAGGAGAGAAGAGAGAGAAAGGTTATTATACTGAGATTTTCCCCTGACCAGGTCTGAAGACCCTTGTGCCTTCTGCACTTCCCCCATTTGTACAGGAAACCTTTGTTTCCTTGTGATTTGATGTTCATTCACTAGTTATGGCATCATGGAGTGAGTCTTGGAAGGAGATATGCTAGAGGATTGAGGCTGGACGGATCCGGAAGGAAGCTTTGCTTGGAGCCTGCGAAAGGTTACTCAGGTGATATTACTCCTTTTGTACATTCTATTTGTCTATAATAAAGAAACACGTCTTGGTTCCCGATATGCTTCTTCTTTATGTTTATTATGTTCATGTTTGAATTTCATGTATGAATGGTTGTTTAAAGTTCATAACTAACTTCCTTCTTTTATAACATAAAGATGATTTCTGTATAAGTCTTTGTCCATATACTACTGCACTCTTTGGAATTGTTTGTTTTGCAAGACAAAGGAGCGAAAAGGACTTGAAGAAGGGTTTGGACCCTTGAGGAACTTCTCGAACGTAGGACCTGAGGTACGCCCTTCTTACTTTAGAATTTGCTTATTATAGCGTAATGGCTGTGTGAATGTGTGTTTCTCTGTTTAGACAACTTTTAGTCTGCTAGGGTTTCTACCCAAAAGCCCTAGGGGAGCAAATCCCACAACAGAATTGGCGACTCCACTGGGGACAACACTCTTGTTGTTCCTAGTTTGGGTGTTTGTCAAGCCAATCGGGGCTCTGTTGCTTGTTGGTTTGCTGTTATTGTCTGGTCTGTTCTTGACTTCTAAGTTTTGCCAATTTCTTTAGTTTGTTTTTTATTTCTCTTGAAATCTTTCATATACGCTTTTTTCCTTAGTTACAGAAGTGTATAAACGCTTGTTTCTTGAAGTAAACCCATGTATACGCAGGTTTCCTCAGGCACAGTCACGTATACACGCAATATGCACTTAAGTATAGTCGCGTATATCTTGCAACTTTCAAGATTTATAAATTTTTGTGTCTCTGAAGTTTGTCTGGCATTTTGAGTCAGTTTGAAACAGTCATTTTTTCCAGTATCAGTTGTCTGTTTTACAGCAAGCGTCTTACTCCGATTTCTCTCTGATTATAAGGAGTATTGGTCTTGTTTTGTGTTTGCAAGCGTCATCGTCTTTTTGCTAAAAGCACGCAAGATTTCTTGTTGAATCTTGGCTTCTCTGATTTATCAGAGCAGAAAGATTGTTGTCAATATTTGTGTTGAATTTTGCTTTTGGTGACTTTTTGTTTGCTTAATAAAATCGCTTTTTATGACCATCTACTTCCTTGTTTCATCAAAGTTGTCAATTGATGCTTTCTTGAAATTGTCTTTTCGATCTTTTTTGGTCTTTGTTACCAAAACTTTCATTGCTGCTCTCGATTGTTAAAAATCATTTTTAAACACATTTGTTTTTGTTGAGTTTTCATTCATTGTATGGTGTCAACTTGAAAAAGTGTTTCTTGCTTATTGTTTCAATCGCAAAGTTTCAGTTTTTACTGAGAGCATTTTTTAGAAGACTTTTTTTTTTTTTTTTTGCTACTTTGAAGTGAACTTTTTGAAAAGTTTTGTTTTGCTTTCTTGAACTTGCTTTTCATTTGGTTTCCTTTTGGTGAGTGAAAATGCTTTATGTTTGTCTTGAGTTTTGTTTTTAGTGTTTAGATGAAATGAATGGTAGCATTTCATATTCCATCTAGACATTTTAAGTGATAAAAGAAAATTTGATAAGAAAAGCAACTTTCATTTCTTGTTTTAGAGTTGTTTTCAATCTTGCATCAAGCATATAGTTGTTGCATTAGGATAGATTTGCAGCTCTTTAGGCATAAATAGTTTTGTTAACTTTTGAGTGTGAAGTGTGAATTAAAGAAAAGAAAAGAAAAGTTTGTTTCATTAGAAGTTTCCTTTCGAACCCTGTAGAAATTACTCTTCATCGAAAAACAATGACAAA
>APFE030032147.1:25286-89419 GCA_000404065.3 Pinus taeda
AGGATGATATATGCTTAAATTAATAATATTTTTTATTTATAATAATTTAAATTTAATTTCAAGCCATCTCGGGGGATTTGTTATGGAGATTGTCTCTTTCTATTTTTATTTATCCTATCAATGTAAGGTTTAGGACGATTATTCAAGGTGGTTTTAGCTAAGCCAAAGTTAAAAGGATTTTGCCTTTATGGAGAAGATTTGCCTATCACCCATCAATAATTTGTCAATGACACAATGGAACTCGTGATCCATAAACTGCCATGTATCTTCCACTGGATAGTTTGTCACAACAAATCTAATAAGGTTAAGTAAACTTGACTTGGGGATAGAGTCAAAGTTGACCAAGTTAAACAATGGTGGTTTTGGGCACATGGTATCATGTACCGATGGGTTTCTACACATGGGGTTCCTTTAAAAAAGGCTAGTCATACTTCATTGCAAGGTGTGCCAGGGGTGAGTGGTGAAGGCTTACTTGGCCGGGTTGGCCAAGGTTTTGGCCAGGGCTAATGAAATTCTGTTAGGTTGGGGTTTTTTCCACCAAGTTGGAGTTTTCCGAGGGTAAAGATTATGCATATAATGTTTGCATGTTTTAATATTGTTGTTGGTTCAATGTTTGATTCTCAATAAATATAATATTGATAAGGTAAAATATCTACATATGACATAAGATCCAAGAGTTTGTAGAAATTAATGTGTAGATTCAATACTGCTCGTGAAATTTACTAAATCACAAGACTTGAAGCTACTCTACTAATCTGTGGATGTTAATTCACCATCTAAAACAAGAGTGATAGACATGCAAATGGAAACATCACACATGCACAAATATTTATTTAGGGGAAAGAAACTGCTCAAAACCCCTTACTATGTTTATTGCATTAACCAGGGAATAGAGAAGAAATACAAATGGTTGCTCAAGCTTGATTACACCCTGCAAGTGTATAGTCGATCCCTTTGTTTGACTGACTAACTCTGGCCAACGCTTAGCCAAATTTCAAGCCCTACAAGCTCATATTTCCTTGCGTTGTTCCCTTGGGAATTTGCCCCTATGTTTTTAGGAATTTCACACTTTTGAATTGCACAATTGTCTTAGGCATTCCTATGATGCATGGACCACCTATACACATTGGAATATCTTACAACTGATAATACATTTCCTTGGAATCTCCATCTCAACTGGGTAACTTGAATTCTCTGCATGCAATAATTATTTTGGGATGATTGATCAGTTAATTGGTTGATCACTGAGTGTGGTTGAAGTTCCAGTTCCACAACTTGACCTCCACTTGTTCTTTTGTCAGTTAGAACTAGTTAAACTCACAATAACTCATATTAATTGAAAAATATTGCTACACATTAGAAAATCAAGAAAAACTAAACTCTAACTCATCCAAATCAAATTTACTGAGTACAATGGGAAAAAAAAGCCATGTCACATAAGTTAACATCATCCAAGTTGTCTGCTGATGTGGAAATTCAAATTCTAATCTAGTTTGACCAAGGGAATGTCAACACTATATTTTCTTGCTGCATTTTCAACATTCCCTCTCAGCAAGAAAGGGATTATCAACCACCCCTATCTTGCACCTATGGAACTCAAACTTCCCTCTTAACAAGGCCTTTGTCAAAATATCAACATCTTATTCCTCTGTTGGAATGTATTGCAACAACATAACTTTCCTCTGCACATAATCCCATAGATGGTGATACTTGATATCTTTATTCTAGTATCGATCATGAAAAAAAAGATTGTCAGAGAGTTTGATGAAATTATGACTATCACAGTAAATCACAGTAGGATCCATTATCCAACCAAACAAGAGAATACATATCTTCCTCATATAGATAGCCTCACATGCTACTTGACTTGCAACCATGTATTATGCTTCTACTAAGGTGAGTGCCACTGATCTCTGGTTCCTACTATACAAAGAAATTGTTGCAGACCGAACACTGAAAATTCCACCTCATGTACTCTTTCAGTCTGATGGACTTCTAGCCCAATCTGCACCAGTGAAGCCACACAACTTCACTCCTTCTGTCTGTCTGTTCCAAAGTCCAAAATGGGTAGTGCCTTTGAGGTATCGCAGAACATGCTTTTCTTCCCCCCAAAACATTTTGGTTGCCCTAACCATATCTTGGCTAAGCTGGTTGATTGCATACCACATGCTTGAGAATGTGTTCACAAGATACATGACCGAACCCACCAACTATTTGTAAATAGTCGCATCCACTTCCTCACTTGAAGTGGCAACCTCCTTCCTTTAGTTGGTCACTAGAGGAGTCTCCGTGGGCTTACACTTGTCCATGTGAAACCTATGAAGTATCTCATTGACATACTTGCCCTGAGGGACAAAAGTTTCCCCATCACCATGTTATACTTCCAATCTAATGAAGTAGTGCATGAGACCCATTTCCTTCATCTCGAATTATCTTGAAATGTCCTCCTTGCAAGATTTGATCAACTGCTCATCACCGGTCAGGATCAAGTCATTAAAATATAAAAAAATCAATAATTTCCCTTCTACCAAAACATGATAGAGGTTTGCATCTACTTCACTTTTGGTGAAGTCCAAATTGGTGAGATAGCTATTGATCATGGTGTACCAATGACCCAGATTTAAACATGAACACAAAAAAAACCATAAATACAGAGATGTGGCAGAAAAAATACTTCATTTATTTAATGTAAAATACTGAAATATGCTTACAAATAGAAATGGAAATAAACCAACCAGGGTGATGGTAGCTTATCTTTGAGAAGAGATGTGGCATCTACATGCCTTTGAAATGTGTTACAATGAGTTTTTAAGGCCTATTTATTGTTGAGAAATAATGGAAAACCCTAAACATCCAAAACCTAACCCTAGGAGATGAAGCACCAAACTATGGGCCGCGTTTGGGTAAATTGGTACATCAACGCCCGCGGGTCATAACTTTGGCATACGATCTTCGTTTGATGAACACCATAGCTCGTTAGAAAAATATATTTGAGGACTACAACTTTGGGTGGACCGATGTTGCTCCCATTTTCCCTAAACAACATCATGTAGGGCCTGAAAACGACTTCGGAAGTTCAAGGCCCAAAAAACTGCTAAAAATAGTAAATTGTGCTGCAAATAAGAAAATTGAAAAACTGAAAGAGACAATTGTGGGGGTCCAAGTGGGATAGGTGGGTGCCCACCAACATTCAATTTTATCATTCCTCCCCCGTTAGGAAGCAATGGTCCCCATCTGCTGAACTTGGTCCCTGGTGAGCTGTTCTACAATCTTTGATGTGTCCAATAATGGTGGGAAGCATGGTCGAGGGCGGTTCACATTGAACACTCGGTGCAATCAAAGGAATGGGGGAATGTTGTGCTCTAAAGAATTGTTTCCCATAGCCTTGGAAATGGTGTAAGGACCATCTCGGAGTGGTCTGAGATTTTGATGGGCTCTTGTAAGGCGTTCTTTTTGCAAATGCAACCAGACTTTGTCACCCACTTGAAACTTGTGTGGCACCCGATGTTGATCATGTGGCTGCTTGTACTTGGAATTTTCCAAAATGGAGTGGCGATATATCGTCTTGTTGGGTAGAGGTGCTCTGGGAGTGAGATCGAATGAATGCTTGACCTGACAGTGCAACGGCACCCTTGTCGGTGAGGAGAAGATGTTCCTGTGTTATTTCATGACCATATCCATTTGTTGTTGCTGCTGTGTGGAGGAACCCTTCGCGGGGGTCATGGATGTGGCGACGATCTTCCCCTTACTTTGGGAGTGAACTAGAAAAAAATGAATTTCCTAGTCTGAGAGATGATCTTGCTACATTTCTTAGCAAAGATCAAAGAGGTGGAAGTAGGTGGGGCTACCTCTGGTATCCTGTATAATGAATTACCCAAAGAAATAATAACATTGCAAGGCCTTGAATCATACACAACATGTTGCTTCCACAAGTATGGTTGGCCTAATAATACATCACAAACATCGAGCGGTGCAACATCACACAATACCTCATTTGTGAAGGGATCGATGATGTATGCCTCCAGGTATGGTGTGGTCGGTAGTCCTAGCCGCTTCACGACCTTTGCTGAAATGAGGTTCTTTTGGCTACCACTGTCAACAATGAATTGCAACGACGAACCCTTCACCCACATCTGTGAGTGGAAAAGGTGCTCCCCCTCCTCTCGATCTTCAGGCTCATTCTTCTAGATCTTGGTGGTAGCAATAATGGCACTGGGCTATGCATCAATGATTTGCTTCCATTTGTCATTACCCTTGTTGGGTTCTGAATCAGGGTCGGAACGTGCATTTGATTAAGAAGCGTTCAACTCGGCCACCAACAACTGCTTGGTTCGACACTCACTTATGTTGTGAGTGGGGCTCTTATGGAACTTACACCACTTTCTTGTGTCCTTCTTTGACTTCATGGTGTTATTCTTTTCTTGCGGCTTCGACGGGTTGTCTTGGGTCACCCTGCCTTGGCTTTGTCCTTTGTTCTTTAGATTCACAGATCTAAAGTCTCGCTTCTTTTGTTTAAACTTCTACTCAATTTTGATAGCGTATCAGTACACCGTGCCGAGCGAGGAGATGTTCATGAACTCCACCTCATCCTGGATGTATCTATGTAGGTAGCCATGATATTCGAGTACCAAATGTAGCTAAAAATCCTTGATACCCAACTGTGTGCGAAGGGTATGAAAAATGTTTGTGAACTCTAGCACATCTTGGTCCCTTCCCTGCCGCAACGTGGTCCACTTTATGTATTTATCCTCATAGCTTTTGACAGGGTAGTACCGCTCCTTGATGGCATCCCAGAATGAATTCCAAGTGGGTGTGGTTGAAAACAGTGAGTCCGTACTTTCATCCTTCTACTCGCAGTAGGTTTCCCACGAGTCCTTGACGTGGGGGGTGGCTTTGAGAAGAGCGAAAGTAAGTTTTTGCTAAATGGAAAAATCATGAACAGAAAAATACCCTGCCAACAGTTTTAACCATTTATCTATGGCATTTGTTTCTATCTGACCCTCGAATATAGGGATTTCAAAATTAACTTGTACCTTAAAGGGTGCGGCGTTCACACAGTAGTTGTTGGAAGCCGATGCGTCGCCTCTAGGTAGCTGCTGAAGGATCTGGGCAAAGTTTTCCATCATCGTGTTCCCTTGTCACTCGAGGGCTTCTTTGAGAAAGATTTTGATAGGATCTCCTGCCCACTCTTCTTTCTTTTCATCCGCCATGGGAGGCCGTCAGGGTTTGCGAGGTTGGTCTTGCAAAGGTTCAACCAGTCCAAGTCCTAACTCCTTATATCCTGACCTCATTGGGGACATGCAAAGAAAAATAGAGAAAAAGAAGACCGGTCTGATACCATTGCTCCAAATTTAAACATGAACACAATAAATAACCATAAATATAGAGATGCAACAAAAATAATACTTCATTACATTAATGTAAAATTCTGAAATATGCTTACAAACATAAATGGAAATAAACCAGCTAGGGCGATGGTAGCTTATCTCTGAGAAGAGATGTGGTGGCTACATGTCTCTGAACTGTGTTACAATGAGGATCAAAGGGCTATTTATTGTTGAGAAATAATGGAAAACACTAAACATCCAAAAAACTAACCCTAGGAGATGAAGCGCCAAACTATGGGCCCCATTTGGGTAAATTGGTACATCAACTTCCCGGGGTTGTAACTTTGGAATGCGATCTCTGTTTGACGCACACCATAGCTTGTTAGAAATATCTATCAGAGGACTACAACTTTGGCAAGAGAAAGATCGGTCCATGGACCCATGTTTCTCCCAATTTTCCTAAAAAATGTTGTTTAGGGCCTCAAAACAGTTTTGGAAGTTCAGGACCCAAAAAACTGTTAAAAATAGTAAATTGTGCTACAAATAAAGAAACTAAAAAATTGAAAGAGATAGTTGTGGGGGTCCAAGTGGGATAGACGGGTGGCTACCAACATCCACCTAGATCAACCAAGCACAGGGTGCTTTCTTGAGACCATACAATGCTCGCTTGAGTCTGCAGACATGAGACTCTCGATCAAAAGTCTAAAAGCCTTCTGGTTTCTCAATATACACCTCCTCCTCAATAACTTCATTCAGGAACGAAATTTTCACATCCATTTCGTGGACCTTCTACCCGATCTGTGTAGGCAAAGCAAGGATTGATCTGATGGTTGAGTACCTTGCTATAGGAGAAAATGTCTCCTCATAGTCAATCCCCTTGGCCACAAATATGGACTTGTACTTTTTTATGCTTCTATCTGCTGCCTGATTCACCTTATAGATCCATCTCGAACTCACAACTAATTTTTCTGTTGGGCTTGGGACCACTTCCCAAACACCATTCTTCACAATGGATTCATACTCCTCCACCATTGCATCAACCCATACTGGTTTCTCTACTTCTTCCTCAAAAGAGGATGGCTCGGTCTTTACTAGCTCAATCATTAGAGACATGTATCCAATGTATTGATCTGGTGACGTTCTCTTCCTGTGATGATTTGAAGGCGCACCCACACTCTCCCTCACATCCTACACAAGTCTTTCAACTTCTCTGGTTCTCTTCCTATCTTCTTTGGATGATTCTTCTTGAGTGGATGTCTCCAATCTCTGCTCCTCAACTTGTGGCTACTCCACAACATCCTAAGGCTCCTCCTTTGGAGCTAACAACTCCTCCTCAAGTGGGATCATAAGCTGCCTCTCAAGAGAGAAACACATGGCTTTGTATTCATCAAACTTGAGATTTTTTCACACAAATGTCATTCCGAGGGATGGAAAATACACACGGTAGTTGTGGAGAGTTTTTGTGTAACCCACAAATACCCCCAATCTTGTTTTCATCACTAACTTCTTCCTTGATTATTTGGAGACATTGCAATAGATAGAGGCTCCAAATAACTTGAAGTGCGACACATCTGACTTCCTCCCTGAGAAAGCCTCCTCTGGCGTGATCATGCCAAGAATCTGATGAGGAATCTTATTCTGCAAATGGACCATTGTGTTGCATGCTTCAGCCCACAAGTGCATAGGTAGGATTTGGTCATGCAACATTGCCTGTGCTTCTCCCACAATGCTTTTTTTCTTCCTCTCAGCTACCCCATTATGTTGTGGGTTGTGGGGTGTTGTTAACTGTCATCAAATGCCTTATTTTCCACATAAATTTTTGAACTCATTCAACATGTACTCGCCTCCATTATCTCTCTTGAGAGACTTCACCTTCTTTCCTATTTCTTTCTCCACGAGTGCCTTGAAATCTAGGAACTTGGAGAAAGTATCATTCTTCTTTCGCATGAAGAAGACCCAACACTTCTGTAAATAATCATTAATAAATATAGCAAATACTTGTCCCTAGCAGTGGAGGTTTTCAAGAAAGGTCTACAAACATCAGATTGGATCCTTTCAAGAACTACATGTGCTCCATTGTCCTGATCATGGAAAGTGGATTTCGTGTACTTCACGAAGGTACACCCTTTGCATGTGTCTTTCTACTATAGTGATCCTTTAGGGAGGCCTTGGTAATATGTTGCATGATCCTCAAAGTGCCATGATGCAAATGGCCAAGTCTTCTATGCCAAAGTTCACCGACATCACGTCTCTGCATGTTCTCCGCCTTTGTGCTTAATGCAGCACAATCCTCCAGATGTATCTTGTAGAGGTTCTTCACACGAATGCCAATTTTCTTCACTTTTCCCATGGCTATGTGTCTCAATAATTCCTTTCATTTGCTGAAAATCACATTGTAGCCACAGTCTTCTAAAATTGCAACAAAGACAAGATTCTTCTTTAGACTCGGAATAAATATCACATCCTTGAGCCTGAGAGGGGAGCCCAACTCCATCTGAAAGGTGACTGTACCAATCATAGTCAAACTTTACCATCCATCATCTCCCATCTCAATGTGCATCTAGATATCCTTCTCCTCTAAATCACTGAAAAAATATTTATTTCCCTTCATATGGAACGAGGCACCACTGTCGAGATACCAAAGACTTCCCATCACTTTGCTGGCCATGCATGCAATGAGAGTAAAATCAAGCTCGAGCTATGAATCCAAAGCTTCACCTGCTACTCCTCATGTGGTCTTCTTTCTTGCCTTCTTATGTGGACACTTCGTGTCATAATGCCCGAATTCATGATAGTGAAAGCACTTGATTTTGGACAAGTCTTTCTTTTTGCCCCCTCGACTAGATTCTGCTTTGGACTGAGATTTCTTCCCTTTCACTTTATTTTCCTTTCCATCCAAGGCACAATTCTCCCTATCCTCACCCTTAGATGAAGTCACATCTCTGGTATTTTTCCTTATTTCCTCTTGTACCAAATCGAACTACAAATGTTCCAAATTTGGTAGTTTCTCCCTCGTGTTCACTAAATCTTGGTAGTTGTGCTAGCTCTTGGGAAGGCCCAGAAGGGATAGGCTCACCAAATCATCCTCTGCTATAGTAACACCAACTTGAAAATGTTCATCATGACACTGTGTGAACCTACTAAGGTACTGTGGAATGGTCTCGTTCCTCTGCATCTTGATATTTTGAAGTTTGTCCTTGAGTGCCAATTTCTTGTGGTCACTACTATTCTGGAACAAATTCGTTTGTTCTTTCCACATTGTATACAAAGTCTCTTTCCTATGGATATTGGAGATAATATTGTCTTCTACTCCCTCCAATATAATTATCCTCGCGTTGGCAACACACTTCTTCCATTCTGCTAGATCCTTAGCATCAAATGTTGTTTGTTTAGGAATATCATTATTAATGAATTTGTTCAACCCATTATCCTCTAATACTTCTTCCATGCGGTCTTTCCATGCAACATAATTATATATTCCCTCGAGGGCATACTCAAGCCTCAATCCATTTAAAGCCATCTTCTTAGTCCCAAAGAAAACCTGCAACACTGATCTACAAATGCGAACCTCCTGCAATGAAAAATTCGAAATATATACTCTACAGTAATTCCAACTCTGATACCATGTAGAAATTATTGTGTAGATTCCGTATTGCTCATGAAAATTACTAAATCACAAGACTTGAATCTACTATATTCATCTTTGGAAGTTAAATCACCATCTAAAACAAGAATCATATTATTGCAAAATGAAACATCACACATGCATGGATATTTATGTAGGGAAAATAAAATACTTAAAACCCCTTACTATATATATTGCATTAATAAGAGAATAGAGAAGAAATGTATAGGTTGCTCAATCTTTATCACACCCTGCAAGTGTATAGTTTATCCCTTGCGTGACTAGCTGACTGTGGCCAACACTTAGCCAAATTTCAAGCCCTCCAAGCTCCTATTTCCTTGCACAGTTCCTTTGGGAAATTTCCTCTATTTTTTAGGAATTTCACACTGTGGAATTGAAAAATTTCCTTAGATATTCCTCTGATTGCATGTAATACCTATACACATTTAAATATGCTACAAATGATAGTGCATTGCCTTGAAATCTCCATCTCAACTGGGCTACTTCAATTCTATGCATGCAACAATTATTTTGGGCTGATTAATCAATTAACCCATTGATCACTGAGTGTGGTTGAAGTTCCACTTCCACAACTTGACCTCCACTAGTTCTTTTGGAAATTAGAACTGGTTAAATTGACAATAACTCAAATTAATTGAAATAGATTGCTAGAAATTAGCAATCAATCATGCATAACTGAAATCTAACTCCTCCAACTCGAATTCACTAAGTAAATTGGGTGACACAGGCCATGTCACACAAGTTAAAATCCTCCAAGTAGTCTGCTAACGTGGAAATCTGAATTTTAATCTAGTTTGACCAAGGCAAAGTAAAAAATAGATTTTCTTGTTGCATTTTCAATAGACATGGATTTAGGGGACACCTCTAAAGCCAAGGGTTTATGTGACCTAACAAATGGAGAGATTTTAATAGATTTTGTGATAGTTCTGAGTGTAGGTAGCATGGTTGTGATTTGTTGTGCAAACTAGCAGTGAAATGGTGGTTGTGACCAACAAGAGATTTCCACTGAAGGTGCTTTGCAGTGGCATAATGGTGATAGGGATCATGGTCATGGTGGTCCTTGGAGCTCTGAAATACACACTTCGAGTGGAGAATTGAACACTTGGAGGGTTCAATTTCCTCTATCTTTTATTTGCAACAAAAACTCGTAAGTGTGGCACTTAAAGGAATTGGTCTTCATCATTCTCTAGATGATTATTTCAGCGATAAGTCATTATATTATGGCACAACACAATGCGAGGTGCTTAGGAAAAATAGATATGGATTTTTTGGTCAAGGATGAAGATGCTAAATGCATAGTGGGTCTCAAGAATCTTGTTAGGGATGTCAAGGGCAAAGACGGTGGTGGTAATTCCATTTAAGTTTTTGCTAGAAAGTGTGTCTTGTAGCTACATCCAAAGGGTTATGAAAAGGTAATTATTGTGTCTATGTCTCCATCAACCAAAAATAATGGTGTCAGAGATAATTACTAACATGGTTTCATGGATAAAAATGGTCCATGGGCCGTGACGTCCTTACCGACATTGTCTTGGGCAATGGTAATGTTATTTCAGGTGTGTCGAGGAAAATGGAAGGACGATAGTGATTCTAGACCTAGCGGTGTGCCTCCCTTTGGTGCTGACGATGGTATCGGTGATTCCAATGTTGGCTACAGATAACAAGAAGGTGACCATTATGACTAGATATGGTAAAGATCCATATGAATGCAAGGATTTAAGAAGGTGGGTGTCTGACCAAGCGAACAAGAGTGAAAGGGGCATACTAGATGTGGCTAATGAAAATAATTCCACATGAGGATGGTTGTAGATGGAAGGGTGTCAAAATCTAAATCTCTATGTGGGGACATGGTGAGTAACAGGCATATTTTTCATGAGTTGATCTCTATCTTCAAGGTGGGATGGCATAGCATATGCTAATAATGAAAATTTGCAAGAGTATTTTACAAGAAGGGATGCATAATTTTTTTGGAAACAAATGAGAGATTGTTACAGCTACAAAGGGCTACATATTTTCAATTTCCACGCAATTTGTTCATGATTGTTAGAGAAAAATGGTGAGTGGCAACGAGCAACTTGGATGGCAATGGGAAAATTAAAAAGCTTCTTGCTAAGTAAGGTAATCCACATAAAGTGTGAGCTTCAATAGTGTCACGACATTATTGACTGGATTCATTGATGAAAATGGAGGTCATGTTGTGTAACTACATAGAGAGAAACCATGGGTGTTGGTTACATGCAAATTGTTTGACGAAATGCATCAATCAAATGTGGTTGAGGAGAGCATCAAGATTGGAGTGTATGAAATTCGAGAGGATGGTCATATAAAGATAGCAAAAAGGGATTTAAAAAATTGATTAAAATGGAGTCAATTATTGCATGTAAAGAGGCATATTATTATAAGACTTGGTAAGGCATAAGTACCATGGGTAATTGTCAATAAAGTTTGGTTTAGACCTAGGTAATAGGGGAATGTTAGGTTAACTGATACCCCAACTATAAAATTTGAGGGGGGTAAAGGCCAGAGTGAGTGGGGTTGACTCACTTGGCAGGTTTGGATAGATTTAGTCAAAGAGATATAAATTCAAGGTTTAATGGGGGAATGTTAAGTAAAATTGATGCATATAGTAAAAGTTGACAAAATTGAACAGTGGTGGTTGTGGGCACATGGTATAGCGTACCCATGGTTTTCTTCCCATGGGATTGCATGTAATGGAGCCTTTAAAAAACTATAGGAAGAATTCATTATAAGGCAGGCCATAGAGGTGAGAAGTGAAGGCTCAGTTGGTTGGGTTGGCCAGGGTTTTGGCCAAGGCTAATGGAATTCTATTAGGTTGGGTTTCCCCATCATTGGGGTTTTCCCAAGGTAAACATTGTGCATATAATGTATGAATGTTTTATTATTGTGGTTGATTCAATATTTTCTTCTCAATAAATATAATATTTCCGTGGTAAAATTTCTACAGATAAAACTATATTTAAAAAATTGAAATCAATACTATTAGAGATTTATTTCTCTTTAGATTTTTGGATTTGTAGATTACTGTTAATTTTGTATGCATAAAAATTAAGATTATGCATAAAATAGAGAATAATGAAATTAAAACTTACAAACCATGATTTGAAACATGATATGACTTGGGAAACCCTTTTGGGAGAAAACCCAATTGGAATATGAGGTCGCTCTAGTATCTTTCTCAGAATAGAAAATGGCTGCAAGTACAAAGAAGTATGTCTTATGGCCCATGGGATACTACAATGCACAAATCCTCTCTACATTCTCATTTTCCATCACTCTTTTCCTCCTGGTGGCTCGATTATAACACAACTTGATAGCCTACTAGTGGTTAGGTTTTACTACCTCAAATGTTAACCAAAATTACAACATGGGCTCTTCTAGAGTCTTATTCATTATAATCATGCAACTAGCCTTTTTTCGATGAATAATGGGGGTTGGCATGGCATCATTCTGAGTGCCATACATTTTGCATAAAGACTCTGAGTGATGTGATTCTTGTGCCATTGGAAAGGTCTCCATGTTTATAATACAAAAAAAAGGTGTCACACTAAAGTGACCAAGTTTTACCCCCAAAAAATGTCATTTGGTGCCTCAAAATGCTCGTAGAAGGTTTTAAACCCCAATTTTCCAAATTGGGTCCCACCGATAAAAATGGTCCCATGAGTTAATTCCTCCACTTTTTTCCACTATGATAGCATAGATATGGATGAAAAATAATATTTTGATATGATACGAATCAACTGGGTACCTTAATGATGCAAGAATCTTGTGCATTCAATCATATCCTAGATATGTTCTATGTGGCCTTAGGTATGGAAATAAATAGAACTAAAACCCACATCTTTTTGTTTAATAATCCTATGATTGTACAAAGGCATGTAGCGTGAATCCCATACATCTAGATTAACAAGCTTCAATCCAAATATTTAGGCACCACCTTAGTGGACAAATCCCTCAAGTGGAGTGTTTGGGAGGAACTTCTTACAAAATTTCAAAGTAAATTATTAATCTGGACGTTCATATCTCTGAATATGGCAGGTTTCTTAGTACTCCTCAAAGTTGTCTTACAATCTCTCCTTATGTACCTGTGTTATGCTATGATGGAACCGTTAGTCATTCTTAAGGAATTGTAAAGAATTAAATGATCCTTCCTTTGAGGTGGCTCAATACTAGAGAATAAATGGACTTAAAGGTGGACTAGGTTTGTGGGACCCCTCTATAATGGCCACAATGTTAGGTGCTAGGATTTAGTGGAGGTGGCTCCAAGGAGGAATGAATCTATGGAAATAAATATGGACACACAAATATGCTCCTACAACCCCTCACCAAAATATGATACGATGAAAAACATTATCCCCTAACCATTGATCTGGACTCTAGAAAATAAGTATATTGGGTTGATCCAAAAGCATTGTTTGTTAGAAGTCAAGAATGAGAGCATGACTCTATTTTGGGAAGATTCTTGGTAGTAACTGCCTAACCTAAAGGAATAAGTGGAGCTAGACTAGCTAAGGTTGTAAATTATAACCCAGTGAAAAGTAAAAATTGAATATTACTAGGTAGAGGAGATCATAGATCAATGTTGGCACAAATGGATACAACCAAATAATTGGCATCCAAAGCTAGGTGGTGAATTGTGGAGAAACTTTTGGAACAACTTGTCACACCGTTGGATCCTAGTCTCATATCAAGTTGACTAGCTAATATGGGGCTATATTTCTAAGGGAACCTTCTTAGTCAGTGGCGTATACCATCTAGAACTAAGATATCATGACCAACTTGCTAATGAGGTTTGGGTTAAGATATGGAAACAAAATCTATGGCCTAAAGTTTCTATTTTCCCATGGCTTCTATTACAAAACAAACTATTAACATGGGTAAACATCCAGAAGAGAAAATTGGAGGGACCTTCTCACTGCCCCTATGTTTTTTGAATGCTAAGACCTTATATCTCTTATTTGTCCCTTCCACCTTTTTTTGGAGGTTATGGAGTAGGTTTCAAGACTTCCTCTCCAAATTGGATAGAGACCCCGCCAGCCTTCTAAATACTATCATCAATTGGTAGTTTAGAGCCTTTGACAATTCAATTCTCAATTGCATCTAGACCATTTCCCCTAGCTTTCTCCTCCAGGGCATTTGGAAAGAGAGTAATAGACAAATTTTTAAATGTCATAAATACCAATGGATTCAACATATAATTCCTTTGTCAATCAGGTAAAGGAAAAATTCCTTACATTAATTTGGTCCCCTCAATGTTGGAAGGCTTAAGGAGTTGAATCCCGAATTCTACATGAGTGGTTCCCCCCCCCCCACCAGATGTCCCTCTTCTTGTCATCATCTCCGTCCTAATTAATTGGAACCCCCCTTCGCCATCTTTCTTAACACTAAACTTTGAAGGCACCGCTAAGGGTAATTCAAACCCAACAAAAATTTGAGGCAAAATTAAAGATCACACAGGGATGCTTGTATTCATGGACAGTTGCAATTAACAATAACAATGCGACATAATTAATATGTCTAAGAATGGGCCTAGAGTATGCCCAAACCCAAGGATACAATAATATCTTTGTGGAAGGGGACTCACAAATCATCATAAACATGATTCGTTGAATCCAAGATGGGTCCCATATCAATAAGGTATTCACGATTTGGAGGTTGGGATCCTTTATAGAACATGCATCTCTCTTTATCTCTAATACTCCAATTCTTATTCTGTTGCACATAAGAAGAACAAGTAGAAAAGTTTCATATATGCTAGAAAATTATGGATGCTTGGAATATTCTCATTCTATGGTGTTAGTTTGTAATTATCTCCCTGATTCTCCTTTAAAGGCGACAAGTTGGTAGATGGCTTATTCAGATTTCCAAATCCTAGATAGGGTGACTTTGGATATGAGGGAGGTGGTGTGAGTTGGAACTTCCCCACCTTGGTAATGAGAAAGGGAACATGGAAACACACCCAGAAAAAGTGTAATATTGTATTTAATGGAATTAAAATTTCTCACAAATGGGCGGATGAGAGGAAAGTGTAGTGAGGATTTGACCAACATAAAGTGTGTGGGGAGGATGGCTATGATGAAGAGATGGGCACTCGTAAATCACTTATCATTATCTGAGACCTATGCTAAGGGAGGGAAAATTTGGTTTGTAGTTAAATACCCCCATGTAGACACGGGGCTTGAGAATGTAAGGTGTTGGGACAAAAGTGGCTAGGAGAGACTCCACCAAATCGAGGTTTTTTTCCACCTTGTGGTATGCCCAATAGTGGGCGGAATGCTTGGGTTCTCAACCTTAGCATGTGATTTTTTCAAGTGTTATTTTAGGATGGCACGATGGTTATGGTAACCACCACTTCAATTGGCTCAATTGCAAACTATCTATCTGTAATCAGACAAGAGGGAAACTATTGTTGTTTTTTTCTCCTTTATTAAGGAACTCAAGGTGGAAGGACCCACTTCTCTCACCAGTTAATTTAATCAATCATTTTTTGTTCCTCTTCTTTATTTGTGATTGCTTCTTTTTCTCTCATGTAGTATTTTTGGTTTCACTCCTTTCTTGGATGGAGGATTTTAGTGGGTGCTTTCTTTCTATATGATGTCGATCACCTGATGGTTGGGTATTGAGGAGGACTTTGTAGGTTGAGGGTCCTTCATCCTCTCTTGGTGCATTATGGTGATGGGCCTCATTAATAGGTATATCATAAGGCCCATGTATGCTTCCTTCAACTTATATTTACCTCTTTACTCACACTTAATAACATTTTTTTGACTATAATGTGCTTATTAGGAAGTCTAAATGATGTTTTTCATATCTCGTAGCCTAATGTGATTACTTTGTAGGGAAAGAGTGAATTTGAGTGCATTTACTATGCAAAGATACATTGGAAGTAGATGGAGAAGATGTAGGAGGATTGTCTCCTACATTACTCGCCTACAACTCAACTAGCTCCTTGAATTTACTCACCCATAGTGTTCAAATATCCACTAACAACTAATGCACTTATAGATTGCGAGGATCTCAGGGAGCTAGATCCACCTCTCTAGGTATTTTGGAGGGAATAAAACCTCTTTCCAAGGAGGATGGCCCTCATTCATTTTTGTATAAATAAGAAATTCGAAGGGATTAATAGGATTCATTTTTTTTGGGAAGATAGAGACTACTAAGAGCTAGGAGCTCGAACTTATTATTTTCATTCGTTTTTCATGTACTTGAGCACTATTTGATGCTAATGAGAGATCCCTTGCTATCTTCAATCTGAGCTTGTGTTAGAGGACCGAGTCCCCGTGGGTTAGGTCACAAACCATAGGTTGCAGTGTCTCTCATGTGTATTTTACTTATGCATTTTATTTCCTAGCAACATTTTCTTCCTTTATTAGAAGAATTTGTTTATGAAAATTGCTTGTGCAAGTCTATCTACCACCTCGCTTGTAGGAGATGTGGTTGACGATAATATATATATATATATATATATATATATATTATATATATATATATAATATATATATATATATATTATATTATATATATATATATATATTAATATATATATATATATATTAATTATTATATATAATTATATATATATATATATATATAGTTACTTTCTTTTGCAGTTATTATTAGTATTTTTCTTACATCTCTGTTTTCTGCAAACTTTTGATTGGTTTAGTAGTTTTCTTGAGCACATGAAGTATAAACTCTTGTGGATGTAGGTCTTGTGCAAATTTATAGATAGGTTGTCTTTCAATAAAATAATTATATTTCCAATAAAATTCAACTCATCCTTTCCCAGTCATTTCAATTTTCTGCATTTTACTTTGTTAACACGCTCTAGCTGTTTGGAAAAATTGGGTACCTTTCTGTGGTATTCAGGTACTAGTGTTGATATGCATGGTCAGCATTGTCATTTACAGTCCTTATCCCACCACCATCTCCCTTTCTTCAACATCAACAACTCCCTCAAAACCCTGTTCATTGAAGGTATATTCCTGGGTTATTTAAGGCAACCGTGTGCATTGGTTCTTATGTAATATGGGCCCTTCTAGTGTACTAAGCTTAGAAAGGGCCTCATACAACCTTCATCTACCCTCTTGTAGATAAGAGAAAATGCCCGCCATCAACATTAGGGGATACCACCTAGTTAGGAACTTGAAGAAGCTCCTTTTCCACTGAAGATGGTGGTTCTGACTGGTTAGGGTCCAAGTACCCTGTTCTCTTATACTAACCTAAAACTAATCTAATACTAATATAACCTAAAATAAGAGTTAATCTATTTACATCTATAATACATCATGTTACATTTCCTTTATATCAATCTTTAAAGATGTATGTTAAAGGAATGGATCAACATAAAGGTTTGATTGAATTAAACGATCGATCAAACCAAGGATTTAATGATTTGTTTGCCTCTTTAAGGGAGGACTTGATGCAAACAGAGATGCTAGTGCAGAACTAACTTAGAACATGAAAAACCTATCTCTAATTAGAATGAGATAGATTAAGTTAACTAAAACAAGGGGAAAGAACTAATATAATTCATCATATTATTTTGTATTAATTAAAGGAAGTAGTTCACATTAACTAATACAAGTGAAAGAAAATAAACCTGTAAATGAATGACAAATAGTTATTAGTCACCACAGGAATGCTTCAATGAATTATGATTGATTCTTATCTCATTCTACCATGTAAAGATAGCTTTAACAAAGTTTCAACAACAAAATGTCAATGACACCACAATAGTGCATAGCATCAAAGAAATGCAATACTCTTTAGAGTAAACATCAAAATCAATAATGAAACTTTAACTGTGAGACAATAATCCTACATTTCGGTAAAAGTATACAAGAACAAGAATTAATTAAAACCATGTCAAAATTTTATTACCATAGTTTCAAGAGTAGCTCTTACCCTTAATGAAAATGCTTGCAATGATACAAAGTTCCTTTATAAAAGAGCCATAACTTCTCTATATTCTCTATAATAAAGCTCTCTACACTCTACAATAGTGCAAAAGCACAAATTGAATTATTATAGAGACCCCTTTGTGTGACCGCGACCCCCCCTCAATTTCATTGAAGAGACGAGTATTTATACAAAGTTTCAAAGTTAACAGATCCCTTCGATTCCTCAACAAACGAGAAATCAAAAGTAATTGAATTTGGAGGTTTGTATTTCTTTGAAAACATGCCAAATTTGGGAAATCATTGCAACAAAGTGTTGTTCTTTAGCCGAAGTATTGATTTGTAGCTCACGGTGTTGGCCTTTTTTAGTATCTGTTACAACAAACTTCCCAGTATAGAACTGTGTTGTGTCACATGGTAGAGAGTGTTAGGAAATCCCGGATAGAGCTGATACTTCCTCCTTATCGAGCTTGGGTTCATCCCTATTTCAATCAACTAGGGCTCATTAGTTCTATTATTAAACTTAGCTAAAAAATGAATCAAAATCTAAACACACAAACTTCTCACAAAACCATTGAAAATAGATTTTTCAATTATTATAACAACGAACCCATATGGAAGTGACAAGTGGCAAGAGTCGAGTGGTATCGATAGTTTTGAGTATCGGATATTTAACATAACACACTCTGCAAAACTTGCGATAGACGAATGCAATATTATATTAGCTCATTATCCTTAACCATATCGACGATTGGAAGATTAGGTCTTATCAGAGTATCATTTCAAACGTTTTGATATGGGAGTGAATACAATTTTATAATTAATCAAAACTTAAATCAAATCGGGTCTGAATATCAAATATTGGAGCAAATCGAAGGTCATAGATTGAGGAAATTGGCATATTTGAGATCGAAGATTGACAGAGTGATATACCAGAGTTCGGAGGTTATACGATATCACATATCATAGATCAAAGGTTTTAAGATATCACAACTTTTAAACGAAGACACACTATGCAAAACTATGATATTGGTGTTTCTTCGATATATGTGTTATGTGTTATTTACATTTTTTTTCACTTTATATTCATCAAACTTCAGTTATAAATATTTTCAACTCCGATAACATAAAGTTCGACTATTGCCACATGTTGTAACATGAGCTCGATCTCGGGGGATATTTATGATTAATTAGTCTAATTAATAAACAAAATAATAATTACAAGTTTATTAACTTTAAAAAAATGAATATTTAACTTAAAAGTCTAAATAATAAAACTAAGGATAAATTTGCAAACCATAAGGGAAGATCAAACAAGTGTTAATGAAAAATATGACTAAGCTAAACTGAAGCAATAAACACTCAAAGCCTACATACAATGTAAGAAGGGTCCCCATGTCTATTATGATAGAATAAAATGGGGGTGTTGTGTTTTCACTACAACAATGGTGACACACTAGGGAGAAGCAATTATCTCTGTTGTAAAGATACACAACTTAGTTTAAAAATGAAGGAATTATAATTAGATAATTTGAAATGCTCAAATTTATAAATTCTAACCATTTTATTCCTATTTTATGTTTTCAAATAAATAGATATACCATTATTGTTCATGAACTTGTAAAATATTTACCCTATGAATTTAATGTTTTCAGTAAATTTATATGTACAACAGTCAAATTAATTGGACATCAGTTTTTGAGTAAGTAAGCTAATCAAGAAAACATAGTATTAATTTAAATCTCATACCATAGGCATGACCACTGATGCCAACGGGCATCTATAGCCTTGACAGAGATGCCTTTTAACCCTTTTATGTGCAAGTGTCCCATCTACTAGGAATAAATGCATAGTTGTAAAAGATCATCTTAAATTTATTTGAATGGGAATTGAAGATCATTGTTCTCGCTTGGTAACCAGCTAGTGACAATGCCATTCATAAGATCTAACATGGTGAACAAGCCGACTCGTGATGACACCTCTTGTCCTTCAACCTTGTGGTTGAAAGCCATTACTTTGGCTTGGTGACCAATAATGGTAATGTCACAATGTCAGAATTTATGATCATGGTAGGTTGGCTCATTATGAGGCCTACTATCCTTCACTTGACCATTTATGTTTTTTATGTTTAACTATGGGTACTGTTAATCTCATAGAGATTACTTAATAGATGGGGTGGCATACTGCCCCTTAAGAGCAAGGGATGGCGTAAAAATCTTTAAGCTGACTACTATTCAATTGATTAAGCTTGCTCCCAAAAGAACTCATGACCTTAAGTAACCGTTGTTAAATGTGTTTTAATTTCTTTAAAGATAAGGGTTAAAGATAATTCATAATCAAATAACGGAAAGATTTAAACTCAAAGAACCAGGAACTCTATTTGGTTAGGAAATCTGAAAATGAATATAAATGAAATCATCTTCATTGAAGTGATCCTTAGAGATTAGGTTCCGTTAATTTAAATTAGAGCATAAAAATGACTCGCCCAATGATTATGCCAAGCTGAAAGAGAAAACATTACTCCATTTTATTGTGAAATGAAATTTAAAGACAATCCAGTTAAGCCTATAATGTTTATCAAATCAGAAACAAAACAATCAAGAGAATAATCCTTGAGATACATCTTACAAGATAATATACAGAATTGACATAAAAACGTAATTAAATGATGATTGTGTTGAATTTATCTTGTATGATGATTTGTCAATAAAATTATTTCATTTTAAAGCATAGTTATTGATTTAGAGTTATGGTTGGATGCTTTGACAGGGGTTTTATTACCTTTGCAAATCTTGCCTAAAGATAGCTTGTGAGTCTTTAAAGTTTCAATTTTAAGAATAAGACTGACAATCTATTTAAAAATGTATGCAAAATTAGAAAAGAGAAAACTCCCTAATGCCATACGATGATTGTTCTTTCGAAATGCTGGTTGCCAGCAAAGCTGAATCTCCAAATCAAATCCATGGCAACCTGCAAGAAGAACAACAAAATATAAGAAAAGAATAATGATTAAAAGATAAAAGAAAAGCTAAAATAAAACTCAAACTAGATGAGGATGAACATATAGATGTGTACCTCGAAGAATTCGATCATAATTTTACCTGATGAATCTTCATTTTCTCCCATGTATTTATCAAAGTTAAAAACGATCTTCTTATTCAAATTAAACTAGTCACAATCCTAATCTAAAAGATAGACCAATACTAAGTGAAATTGTACTTCCTATGAACCCATACAAGCATCTTATTTTCTGCATGAAAGTGCGTGTCAAACATTAGTAATAAAAGTATAAATCTACTTAAACCAAAAGAAATAAGAATAAAAACATTATGTACAACTATTGTTAATGTATGTACAAGAAGTAACTTATTTATATTCACCCTCTCTGGGAGTTTTTCTTCCATCTAGATCTCGATGGGATCATAAAAATATGGATGAATATAAGTTAGAGATTGGAATTAATCTGAAGAAGAGGATAATGAGTTAGATTGTGAAAATATTCTTCTAAATTCAATGACCTGCATCAAATTGTTAGTTTTATGTGCATATGATGGAATATCATATATTGTGTTAGATGGCTAGTCATGTTGTAAAGCACACTCGAGTACAATTTTTTGCTGGAAATGCCTTTGCGAAGGAAAATAATATTGATATGAGCTGAACATCAGACAAAATTGGAAGAGTAATGTCTTTTGATGCTTATAAATAAAGCTTTGAATTTCAAATTCATCCTTTTATGTTAATGAATCTCGTGCGTGTGCAATATCGAGCAGTTTAACATACCAACATAGAATATTAAAGAGTTGAAAAATAAAAGAAGAAGAAAATTCTAACCAATCAATACTTATATTATAATTAAAATTATTGTTATACCACAATTCAGACAGGTTTGATTTTTTTTTTTGACAAGAATTAGCCAAAATAATGAAATTGGAATGGTGATTAGCACCATCTTGTGCATGAGATAATGGATCACGAATAAAAAAGGTAATGCGATCATCATAAGAGTAATATATCAAGATGGAATCTTGAGCAATGAAATCATTAAAATGATTAGAATATTGAAAATGAGAAATTATTGGGATAATTTTTTAACTAGAGTTTTCTCCATTTTCAAATGAGGTTTTAATGAAGAATGAGATGAATGAATGTGCTCATTATCAATGTATTTTTCATAAATGACTTCACAACTTTCCTTAAAATTTATAGCATTCCCATGAGACACATCAAAACAAAAAGAAGAATTGGGCACATTTTTTTCAAAATTGAAATAATGATCATTAAGTATTTCATTATCCTAACAATAATCAATTGGAAATTCACGTGTAACAATTTCTTTGATTTCTGATATATCATTAATATGAATAGGAACTGATTTTCTAAAAATATTAGGATAAAGATGAAAATGAGAGTTTGAGATAATGAACCTAAGAATCTCTCTATGGGCAAATTATTCTTTCTATTCTCTGTTTCTGATGTTAGATTCATTATTAACCATACTGTCTTGTTGTCTTGAATTTTGTAGGTGATCATTATAACTTAAATTAAAAATTTTCAGATTCAACGATTGGTATTTGAGTTGTCCACTGATTTTTTGATTTCGGGATCATTAATTCTTCAAATATGTTGATGTGATATTCTTGCAAGCAATTATCAACTTGTTCAAAGTTAGTTGGTTGCAATTCATTAACATGTGAAAGTGAGTCTAAATTATCATTAACACTATAAGAAGTATGAACTAAATAGATAAATCTATCATATATGGTTGCAACAGCTTCATCATAATTAACATATTTCTCCATGTCAGTTTTTTTAGTCATGTTAATGGAAGGCAAAGAAGACTCATTTAAACTTGAAATTATTTCATATTGATTAGGAATGGAAGGAAAATAAATTAATTTATTAAACCATCCTATTAATTGAAATTCTGGAGGTAAATCATCAAGTTGAAATTGAGAACAAATTAATTTGAATCTAATATGAAAGTCATTTTATGATTCACCTTCAAAACAATGCAGATTATCTAATTGATCACATACTGTTTCAAAGTCGTAATCCTGAAAAGTGTGTTAGAAAAGAATTACAAAAACGTTCCAAGTGTGTATGGAGGAAATTGGTAGGGCTTTGCACTAGTATTTCGCTATTGCTTCCAAAGTAAGGGTAAACAACCTGCACATGACACCTTCATCAAGATCATAATGACTAAATTTAAAATAAGTTGATAAACATGTTCATAAGCAAAGGCATTATTCTCACCGTTAAACTTATTCTTTGACAAGAGTTTAGTTACCTGAATTAGAGTCGAATCAAGTAGAAGTCCAGTAAAGCAACTCCAAAGTGGTCTCTTAAGAGGAACCATTGAAATTAAATAACACTTTAAAACAAGATCTCTAAAGAAACAAAACAAATGCTAACCCTCCTTCTAGCGCCAAAAATGTTGATCGGAAAAAATGTCTGTTATTAGCATTAGGGGAGACCACCCGATCGGGAACTTAAAGCATATCCTTTTCCATAGGAGATGGTGGTTTTGATTGGTTAGGGTTCAATTATCTTGTTATCTAATACTAACCTAAGAATAAGCTAATACTAATATAACCTAAACTAAGAGTTAATCTATTTACACCTATAATACATCATGTTACATTTCCTTTATATCGATCTTTAAAGATGTAAGTTAAAGAAATAGATCAACATAAAGGTTTGATCGAATTAAAGGGCTAATCAAACCGATGATTTAATGGATTTGTTTGCCTATTTAAGAGAGGATTTGATGCAAACTAAGATTGAGGTGCATAACTAATCTAAAACATGAAAAACCTATCTCGAATTAGAATGGGATAGCCCTCTCCTAGTCCAAGAGCAAATTAACTAAAATAGGGGGAAATAAATGATATAATTCATGATATGATTTTGTACTAATTAAAGGAAATAGTTCAAATTAACTAATACAAGTGAAAGCAAAATAAGTTTGCAAATGAATGATAAATAGTTATTAGTCACCACATGAATACTTCAATGAATTAAGATTGATTCTGATCTCATTCTACCCTGCAAAGATAGCTTTAACAAAGTGTCAACAACAAAATTTCAATGACCCAACAATAGTGCATAATATCAAAGAAATGTAATACTATTTGGAATAAATATCAAAATCAATAATGAAACTTTAACAATTAGACAATAATCCTACATTCCGGTAAAAGTATACAAGAATGAGAATTAATTAAAACCATGTCAAAATTTTATTATCACAGTTCCAAGAGTAGCTCTAACCCTTAATGAAAGTCCTTGCAATAGTACAAAGTTCCTTTATAAAAGACCCATAACTTCTCTACATTATCTATAATAAAACGATGCGCTCTACAATAGTGCGAAAGCGAAAATCAAAATATTACAGAGCTCCCTATGTGTGATCGCGACCCCCCTCAATTTCATTGAAGAGACATGTATTTATATAGAGTTTCAAAGTTAACAGATCCCTTTTGTTTCTCAACAAACGAGAAATAAAAAGTAAATGAATCTAGAGGTTTTGTATTTCGTTGAAAATAGGCCAAATTTGGCAAGTCATTACAATGAAGTGTTGTTCTTTAGCTGAAGGGCTGATTTGCTACTCACGATGTTGGCATTTTTTTAGTCTCTATTACAACAATCTTCCTAGTATAGAACTGCATTGCGTCACATGGCAGAGAGTGATAGGAAATCCTCGATCGAGCTTATACTTCCTCCTTATCGACCCTAGGTTCATCCTCATTTCAATCAATCAAAGCTTATTAGTTATATTTTATTGAACTTAACCAAAAACTGAATCGAAATCTAGCCACACAAACTTTCTGAAAAGCCATTGAAATAAACTTTTCAATTATTATAACAGCGGCCCCATATGGAAGTGCTAAGTGGCAAGAGTTGAGTGGTATCAGTGGCTTTGAGTATCGAAGACTTAACATAACACACTTTGCAAAACTTGCGATAGACGAACACGATATTATATTAACTCGTTATTATAAAGTCAATTGGATCTGCAACCATATCAGTGATTCGAAGATTAGGTCTTATCATAGTATAATTTCAAAAGTTTCGATATGGGAGTGTATGGGAATTTATAATTAATCAAAACTTAAATCAAATCAGGTTCAGATATAAAAGTATGGAGCATATAGGAGGTCATAGATCGGGGAAATTAGCATATTAAAGATCGTATATTGGTAGAGTGATATATTGGACTTCGAAGGTTATATGTTATCACATATCAAAGATCATGGGTTTTAAGATACCACAACTTTGAAGTGGTGACACACTCTGCAAAACTTCGATATTGGTTTTTCTCCGATATATGTGTTGTGTGTTATTTACATTTTTTTCACATTATATTCATCGACCTTCAGTTATAAAATATTTTCAACTCTGATAGCATAAAGTTATGTTATTGCCACATGTTGTAACATGAACTTGATATCGGTGGCTATTTACTATTAATTAATCTCATTAATAAACAAAAGACTAATTACAGGTTTATTAACGTTAGAAACATGAAAATTTAACTTAAAAGTATAAATAGTAAAACTAAGGATAAATTTGCAAACCATAAAGGAAGATGAAACAAGGGTTATTGAAAAAGATGACTAGCCTAAACTGAAGCAACAAACACTCAAAGCCTACATACAATGTAAAAAGTTTCCCCATGTGTATTATGATAAAATAAAATGGTGGTGTTGTTTTTTCACTACAACACATCCATTACCCTTTCCCACCTTCAAATCACCTTTTTCACCCTTAAAATGCTCACAGATTCAATCCTGTAGCAAAACAGGGCAATCATGTAGCATCCTATAGCAATCCTGTAACAATCTTATAATATCATATAACATCATGTAGCTTTGAATAAAATCCCTCCAAACTTGACCAAAATCGTCCTTGAAGATTATTTTTTTCCTCCCATCCCTAAATAATGCCCCTTAGGCTTTGAAACAATGATTGAGGAAGACCAAAGAGCACTTAGGACTTGCCTTCTTACCACTACGACACGTTTCAACAATTAGGGTTAAAAGACAAATTTATGAATTGGATAACACGGTAATGATTTCCTTGATTACCTCATGAAGCATCTAATGAAATTTGTCACTAGATATAATCTCTTTGGAATGTAGTGATTAAAGTTTGATTACATACTCTTCTCTTTATGCAAGGTAGATTAGGTTTGCTTTCTTTTTTATATGCTTCTTAAGGTAGGGTTTCCATTTCAAGCATTGTTATTTCCTATGACTAGATTTCCTTTCAATGAAATATTTACATCCTGCACATAGATTAGTGTTTGAATTTCTGCAAGTAGTGTAGCCTTTATATTTCTGCAAGTACTGTATCCTTTACATTTCTGCAAGAAGTGTAGCCTTTACAATAGTTTAGAATTTACTTTTGAGCAAGTAGGTCAATATTTAAATTTCTACAAATAGAGTAACATTTCGATTTCAGTAAATAGAGTAGAAATTTCCTTTCATGCAATTTCTTTCCTTACAAATCTAGTCTCAATTGGTCTTTTTATAAGTTGGTCTAGTCCATTGCTTCAAAGCGGCTTGAGTAGATCTTTGCTTACTATGCATATAACATTGTCACCTCTTAAGTTTGTATGAACCCTATGGTGATAATTAAAGCTAGTTTCTTGGGAGTTGCAACACTCTTGTTGAAATATCGAGGCTCATCATTTGGGATGGTATTGTGGGGTGCTAATGTCTTCTTTATCATATTGGTTGTATTCCTAAGAGCCCATGGAGCCTTTTCTAGGTTGTGCATTATTTTGGAATTTGTTGGTTAGTATTATCCCAATGTTCAAAGGGCCTATGTTGTATTATTAGCTCTCTATTATCAACTTAGGTTGTCTAGAGGGATTTATTATATCATTGTCTAGTGTTTCAGTGCAAGCCTTGATTGTTTAGTGGAATTTCCAACTTTATATTGTTTGCTACTTGAAAGTTGGCAGGGGATTGTACATGGTAGCTACTTTGGTGACTATGGGCCTCGCTAGAAAGGTCGCTAAGCAAATTTTCTATCAGTTCATCCATCTCTTGACGTTTGGCCATATCAGTTTGACGTGGTACTATGTGGGGATGGTTTATCTTATTTAGGGAAGTTTTTGGCCTATTTATGAGTCTCAAGGTGTTTTTTCATGATGTCACGATAGAGGTCCAGAGTTAGAAGAGGCACTTCTCATTATCAGGAGTGAGCCCATAGAGGACATACTCATTTGCATCATCGAATTGAAGACTTTGTGACATAGTATTGGGAGAAAACTCTAGCCCATTTTCAGGGCTAGTTTCGAGGTTGAATCCTCTTCTCTCATAACATCCCTCTTAGATACATAAGTATTTATTGCGCGGGAAGATCAGATCCTTGATACATGATGTATGAGGAGGTGATTTAATCAATACATGCACATGGTGAATACGTACTGGAAAATGAAATTCCTTCTAGGTATAATTCTATTGGACCATTGTGAGTCTTGTATGGACCTACTCCAACCTTTGGATCACTTGCACATGCATCTAAGGGATTTTCATAGTGGTTTGGAGAAGATTAACCACAAGTTGGAGAGGATAGAAGAACATATTGACACCCCCCTAGTAGTTGGAAGATCTCTGATAGATCTAGTAGCTCCTATTCTAGTGGTGGGATCTGAACCTAACCCCCTTATTTGAATTTGATATGGTTCTAGTTTGTGATTACATCTTTGCAACCATTTTTGTTCGAGGCCAACAAGGCCACTATTTATGTATTAGTTTGGTTTTTGTAGTCATTTCTATTTTTTAGTTGTCTCTCTCATCTCTATGGAGATTACATTTTTGGTTATGGTCTAGTCTCCCTTGTGAGAGACCAAGTTGACCTTTTGTAATTCTCAATGTAATTCCCTGTATTTGTAGTTAATAAAATTCAACCCATATTTTCTTTTTTTGATTTAAAATAGACATGTAATGAAATTTTGGTACAAAAACTGCAGTTTTGGACACCTCAGAGCTTATCTATTTTTGTAAGGGTTGTTCTCCTCATCTGAGGAGACCTACTTATATGATATTTTTTGCTACCCTCTTTTCGAAAGGGTTGTTATGGTACATGGCTGGATAGTCTAAAGCAGCTGGTCTATTTTGTTTTCAGCTGTCTTTTTTTGAGATCAGATGGTCCCTCCTGAAGGTAGGACATTTTTTTGATTGCATGTGCAGTCAAATAGCAACAACTGAAATGCACAAGCATATGCAATGTAACTTTTTATTTCCTTAATAAAAAGTTCGCTTTTTCTTCGAAAATATATATATATATATATATATATATATATATATATATATATATATATATATATATAACTTATTAATTAATTTTAAATGCAAATACTTTTGTTTTCATTTAACATTTTTTAAGTTTATATGACAACATTCCACACTGAGTTGTAAAACGCCTCTCAATGTAAGGAGATGGATATTGTTGACCATAAATCCTTTATTTGATAGTTCCCAACCAACGTTTTTGATGTGAAGATACATATATGTACATAGATTTCATGCAACTTCAAATGATCATATGTAAGGCGTTGTTAATCATCTTAATGCACATAAAAAAAAAATCCTTAATTTATTGATCTTCATGCTAAGAATGATATAAAGTCTGTTTGGGATCCTATCTCCTTAATTATTCACTTGTTACATGTTTCACTTAGGAGCCTATCCTTCCTCAAGTTTCTAAGGACTAAAAATCCTTTTATAAATTTCTCTTCACTTCTTTTCAAATCAACCAATTCTTTATACCTTTGACTACTCACTTCTTTTCAAATCAACCAATTCTTTATACCTTTGACTACTTACATGTTGCATCATTATTTCATGTGGTATTTTACCTCCTTCATGCACATTTCAATGACTCTAAATCTACACTCTTCATGCATGCATCAAGGAAGCTCAATAAATTTTTCATACTTTTAATTGATCTCCATGCAATTTGGTTATACGTCTTACCTATAAACTTGTTCATTGAATTAAACTGTCAAGATCATATATCACTATTCAAGGTTTTCTCTAACTAAAATTTTGAAAAAAATTTCCAATCTCATTTTTATAATGTTTCTATGTTCATTAATTAGATTATAATATTGTTTATTAATTAGATTATAATAAAAATAAAGTTACCAACTTGTTAATAATTCTTCAAAGATCTCATTGTTTTTTGAGGTTGTATTTAGCGATCATTTTTACCCCTAAATCAAAAAGTGTTCCTACCAATATCACTATTTTATTTTGAGAGTTACAATTATGAATTTATTGGAACCATCACCTAGATAAATGGTATCATCATAATTATTTAAAAAAAAGGACAAATTACACCTTAAAAAATACATAAAACAATAAGCATCTAGTTAACCTGATTCCATTACCTTAAAAGTGGGATCTAAAATTCACAAGCAAGCCCTCGACTATGAAGGAATATCTTACAAGTGTTATTTTTGTCACTAATGCAAGCATTTGGGGGAGGAATCACCTAGTGGAAAGCTTAAGAAGAAACGAGTACAAAAATTACACAAAGATCTAGAATCGAACAATGCGGCCTCTTATAGTATCACCTCCAAGGGAAATACTTCCAAGATTTTCTTCTAACCTAGTCGCTAGTTTTGATGGAAGGGGGAAAGCCTAAGTGGAAAAATTGGAATGCTTTCTAGTCACACCCGTGGAGGTGCACAAATACAGTGCACAGTCACATCAGAGGATCCCCAAGGAGATGCACATCTTGGTTATGTTGTCATATCGGATTTGTCTTTGGGTATGTTAAATTATTTCTCCCCTTCCCCTTCTTTAGCTACTAGTTTCAATGATCCACTCTCCCAGTCTCTTTATAGTTTTCCCCTTATATTTGAAAAATCTATTAGTCCTCCTCCCTTCTCTCTCTTTTCCTCTTGCTCCTCCTTCTTCCCCTTCTATCACCCCTTCTTCTATCAACAATCTTTCTCTTGTCTTGGAGGCCTTCTTCCCCCACCCCACGCCCCCTTCTATTTCTCACAAACACCATTACAATATTTTCTTCCTCTCCTCTAAATCGATTGAATATTTTCTTTAGAATAGGGGTTTAATCCTTGAGCTAGGAGGGGGTCTTGGCTCTATTGATGTACTATTACCTCAGAGATTGGGAAAAGGGATAAAATCATATATTTCCTTAGCCAAGTAACAAGCCTCCTCAAAGATAAAATAAGGGAAGCAAAGGTTTATTATTGGGGCACTTAGAGAAGAAGATCTTAGGAGCGTTTAAAAATGAAAATATTTTCTCTCAATATTTTGGGATTGGCCAACCCTATAGATCCTTGGCCTTTAAGAGATTGATTGCATACCTCTCACCTCATATTATCTAGATGAAGGAAACCATTATATAAATTTCACTGTAGATTAAACTGATTATGAAATATACTAAAGCAAAATACCAGATCTACTTCTACAACAAACTTGCAAAAGCTTAATCGATTTTGAGCAAGATCAAATAGAACAAATATAACTGAGGACGAGAAAGAAATCACACATGAACACAGAAGAATACTCTGGGGAAAGTCTCAGCTAAAAACCTTGATCTCTGTATTATCATACAAGTGGAAATATCTTCGGATTACACAAAGCTTTAGCTCACAAGCTATCCAGCTCTTAGTACAATCCATCAATGTTGTTCATAGATAGAATAGACAACACATATGCCTTCCTTCAATCATCCAAGCCTCCTATTTCATGCCCAATTTCTCCTGGGTCCTCAAGCTGCCACCTGTGTGTAATAATCCCTCACACACTGCTCTAACCTATGAAATAATTGCATAATCTTGAAGGAGTTGATTCCTTCTGCATGGATGAGTTTCCTATGTAAGAAAAATCCTCCAATTGATAGTACATTGTCCCTTCCTCTGATCTCAACTGTGTCTCTGACTGAACTGACATGCATGAGTTATTTATGAGAGAATATTCATTGTTCTGAAGTGCAACAGTTACATGCATGCATGCATTAACTAAATGAACTCACAATCAATTCCACAAACCGTTGGAACTAATCTAACTGGACTTAACTCAGATAACTGAGCTAACTAATTACAACTCAAAGTACAACTTATCTTGATCTCCTTAATCAAGGGATAACTTCCTCAATCAATGGAGAAACTATTGCATGTCTTCACATAGACTTCATGTTTGATTTCCTACAACTAATTAACTCAAGATGAATTAATTAATTATTTTACAAACATCTGCTAAGATCAAATTCGAATTTTAATTCTCAATTTTAGTTCAGGGACTCACTAAAATTGGAATCTATCTTGAAATACTATTTATATCAATGCTATTTTTAACATTTCCATTTTTTCATTCCTTGTTGCTATGTCCAACACTGGTACCCAAAATGGTATTTATAGCATTTCTATTTTTAACATTTCTTATTGCTATTTTCAACACTCCCTTTCAACAACAAAGTCATTCAACTCGAACCTAATCCTAAACCTTTGGAATGTTCTGCATGAAACACTTCTCCCTAGTGTTGTTGCTCTAGCAACTCTAGAAACAAAAAAACATCCAACCTGAATCAAAATGATGCCTCTGTCATCAAAGTCTCTGACTACTATTGCCTCTTTTGATTGAAAACTTTGCACCTCTATGTCTTCAGTATCTGATTGCTCTAGCCTCTGTCACTTTTATCTCTGACTACATCAATCACATTGATTCCTCTTTCTGCATCCGTGTTGCAGCTGGTCCTATCTCCCAGCATGCATCCGCACTGCACCTCCTCTCATCATGTTGCATCATGCTTCCCATTGTTGCATTGCAACTCAATTAGTGAGAAGTAAGTAACTGATCTCCCAATTGACCTCCCTGTTGGGCTAGAAACATCCTCTAATGCTCAAGCTTCCTTTGCCGCTCCATCCACATCTATCTCTACCCACTCAGCCAGTCCTGCTACTCCTCATCGGGGCTCCTGTAGCAAGGTCTAATCAAACAGGTTGGGTACCTCAATGATCCTGCCCCTATTCCAGCCTTCTTGGGACTGTCACTTGACATCGCCCCACCTTCGACTTGGAGGTATGGATGCATGTGATCCCTCTGCCCACTTGGCTTGAAATTTCCACCTACTAGAGGTCTCTGTATGAGTGGATGCCTCCACTCAGTCTCATGTCAGCTTCTCCAGTTGTGGCTGCTCCACAACCTCCTGAAGCTGATTCACCAATTGTGGCTTCTCCACAATTGTCTAAGACTTCTTCTGGCACTACATGTTGAGAGGTAATGTACTCTCCCTTTCAACCACCAAGTCTCCAACAGTTGCCTTGCTCCTCAAGGATTTGCATGTATCTTGAACCTCAAGAGCATACAGGTTCTTGACTCATGAACCGATCTGCTTCACCTGTCTCGTGGTGATGTGTTCAAGGAAAACCTTTCCCTTCTAAGGAAAACCTTTCCCTTACTAAAGACTACGTCATAGCCTTTGTCTTCCAGCATTGCTATTAATACCAATTTTTTCTTTAGTCCTGGCACATACTTCACATCTGTCAAGGTAATGCGAGCTCCATGCTCCCTCTGAAAAACAACTGTGCCTACTCCTGAGACACTATACTTTTCATCATTACCCATCGTTGTGAGTATCTGGAGATCTTTCTCCTCCAAGGTACTGAACAAACTCTTATCGCCGGTCATGTGGAATGAAGCTCCACTGTCAAGAAACTAACCACATCCCACCATGGATGAAACCATGCATGTGAAGAGGGTGAAATCCAACTCTAACTATGAGGCCAGTGCCTCACCTTCTGATCCTTCCTTGGATCCCTTCTTGGATTTCTTCAGTGGACAATTTGTAACAAAATGGCCTACCTCATGACAGTGAAAGCATCGCACTTTCGATTTTTCAAACTTCTTCCCACCATAGGAAGAACCCGATTTTGGATGAGAATACTTCTCCTTCCCTTTCTTTGCCTTACTTGCTAAGACACAATTTTCTTCATCCTCCTTGGATGAAGAACCATCTGTGGTGCTTCTCCTTATCTCCTCGTGCATCAGATCTGACTAAATTCCCAATTTGGCAGTTTCTCTCTTCCATTTACCGAGTCTTGGTAGCTATGCCAGCACTTAGGAAGACCGAGGAAAGTAAGTCTCACCATGTCATTATCAGTTGTTGTGATCCCTACACTTCCAAGCTCATCCCTGCAGGTGTTGAGCTTGTTCAGATATGTAGAGATCGTGTCACCATTTTCACACTTGATTTGCTAAAACTTATCTTTCAGCACCAGC
The DNA here is from genome assembly GCA_000404065.3 of Pinus taeda. Lineage (NCBI taxonomy): Eukaryota > Viridiplantae > Streptophyta > Pinopsida > Pinales > Pinaceae > Pinus > Pinus taeda. Next base: position 58,447 of record APFE030032147.1, read on the forward strand.
TTCCTCTAATCACTGCTGTTTTGATATAGATCTTTAATTGTTTTCCACATTGAAAACAATGTCTCCTTCCCATGGATACTCGAGATTATGTGGTCTCGAACTCCCTCTAGAAGGATTCTCGTCACTCTAGCCACACATTTCTTCCATTCCGCCAATTCTGTAGCATTAGCCATTGCTGGCTTGGGGACTTCTTGATCAATGAAGTCCTTTAGAACATTGTCCTCTAATACTACTTCCATGCAATCCTTCCAGGCTATATAATTCGAGTTTCCATCAAGGGCATACTGGAGTCTTAAACCATTGAACGCCATTGGTGAAATTTGAGATGTGATAAGAATTCAAATTCTATAATCATGAACTTGAAACTTTGAACTTCTTCCTTCTTTGTATACTATTCTTCGCTTTGATCACCTTTGCTCTAACCTCTGAAATAACTGCGCAATCCTGAAGGAGTTGATTCCTTCTACATGGATGAGTTTCCTATATAAGAAAAATCCTGCAACTGATAATACACTGTCCCTTCCTCTGATCTCAACTGGGTCTCTGACTGAACTGACATGCATGGGTTATTTATGAGAAAATATTCAGTTATCTGAAGTGCAACAGTTACATGTATGCATTCATTAACTAACTGAACTGACAATTAATTCCACAAATTGTTGGAACTAATCTAACTGGAATTAACTCAGATAACTGAGCTAACTAATTACAACTCAAAGTACAACTAATCTTGATCTGCTTAATGAAGGGATAACTTCCTCAATCAATGGAGAAACTATTGCATGTCTTCAGATAGACTTCATGTTTGATTTCCTACAGCTAATTAAATCAAGATGAATTAATAAAAATTTTTACAAACAGCTGCTAAGATCAAATTCGAATTTTAATCCTCAATTTTAGTTCAGGGACTAACTAAAATTGGAATCTATCTCGAAATACTATTTATAGCAATTCTATTTTTAGCATTTCCATTTTTTTATCCCTTGTTGCTATGTCCAACACTAGTACATGAAATTCTATTTATAGCAACGCTATTTTTAGCATTTATTGTTGCCATTTCCAACAGCCATGATTGATGGACTTAAGTTTGAGTCCTTTCTATCTCCTGTCCTCCCTAATTGGTCTTCCCATCATATTGGTTCTCAAGGGAAATCTGGAGGACTGATCACTCGATGGAACTAGGCATCCTACTTTGTTCGTTGGCATGGGCCTCTAGGTCATGTCTTACTACTTTCTTCTCATTAAGAGATGATGGGTTTTCTTTCTTTGTTATGAATGCTTATGGTCCTTATGGAAAGAGAAAATTATTATGGGACAACATCTTTAGTCTCCCCTTCTTAAAATCGAAATTCATATGTCTCGCGGGTGACTTGAATTTTACTTTAGGGAATTTAGAAGTTTGGGGTACCTCTACCTAGACCCAAAGGTAGATTATTTTGTGGAGACACTTCAGCAAAACTCAGGGATGGTGGATTTCATCCTTGAGAAACTTCTCCCAACATAGATGAATAATAGGATTGGTCCTTCTTATATTTCTAAAAGACTATAACTTACTTTCTCATCTCTAAAACCATTGGACCAACAATTCTATATTCATCAGTGGGTGGATTATGGGGGTGGGTCTGATCACTGACCCATTATTATGGACATGAATCCTTCTTCACAGAAGCCTTTGGGAACTTTCAAGTTGAATCCTAGTTGGCTTGATCATCCATATTTTATTGAAATAATTAAGGCACATTAGATCCCATATGATCCAACTCAAATATCATCTCCTCTAATGCAATTTTAGGGGAACCTTAAAAGGGCAAAAAAAATCATCTTGCAATGGGTCAGGGAGAAGGAATTTTAGGAAAAGTGGTCACTAACTGAAATGGAGGAAAAATTAAAGGACCTTGTGTTGAATAGGGAGCATTCCTCCCTCTGTGAGGAACTATTATCGATTTGAAGATATCGTGAGATGAGGAAAAGATCCCTCCTCTTACAGAAGGAGGAGTAACATATGAATAGTAGATCAATTTGGTTAAAGGTTGGCAATGAGAACAAAAAATAGTTTCAGAGGAAAGAAAATCACAAGAAGGCCATAAAAAATCTCTGGGAAGTAAATAGAGATTGGCAGTATTTTCGATAAGGGTTGAAGTAATAGGTTAAGTGTTGCACAAATGACTTGCCAAAGGAAGAAATTAGAATACAAGCTTGCATAAACCATTATTGATTCATGAAAGACATGGAAGGATTTGAACATGGATTTTATTCTTGGATTACCAAGAATGTAAAAAGATAATGATTTCATAATTTTTTTTAGTTGATATATTTTTTTAAATGGAACATTTTGTTTCTTGTAGGAAGACATGCGATGTAATCAATGTAGCTATGTTATTTCCAAAGAAGTAATGAGGCTACATGGATTGCTTAAGACAATTACTATAGATAGAGATATTAAGTTTTTTCACCAATTTTGAAAGACATTGTGGAAGAAATTGAGTCTCAAATTGTAGTTTAGTTCAACTTATTGTGATCCAATTAATGGACACACTAACATTGTGATTTTGGAGAGAACCTAGGATAGTGATATATGATCTTGGTACACATTTAATAATTGGGTGAATAGGTCTATAAGTAAGACATGTGTTTAGATTGGACTATATGGGAGATCACTTAAAGGTGTGATAAATTTAGAGTCATGCACTTAGGTGATGAATGTGGATAGTTAGGAATTAAACTCAACCAAGGTTGTGCCAGAACAATTATGGTTACATTCAATAGAGTCATGATAAAAGGTCGTGTCCAACCCACATTGTGATCACTAACCATTGTCAATCATGTGATTTGTGAATGAGGTTTATCTCTAAGGCTTTGGGAAAGTTAGAGTACAAGGCCATGACAAAATCATGATACTCTCTAGGTTAAAGAAACACTAATGAACCCTATTGCATATCAAGTTTTTTTTTAGGCCTTGATGATATTTTGAAGAAGAATCATTAACACTATGTGATTAAAAATAAAATGTTAGGTGACTCCGAACATGGGAGTACAAAAAGGCACGTGGTCTTCAATAACATTGACTCCATGAAAACATGTTGGAAGATAATTATTCCATGTACAATTTAGAATTAGTTGTAGATTTGTAGGTGGATGTTGAGAGAATATCTCAACCTCCTTATTTATATGGAATTGGTTAGATCTCACAAACACCATAAATATGTGTTGTATTCGTGTGATTTAAAAAATATAGTAAAATTGTTCATGTTAAAATAAGATAATTACTCTTGCATGAGTTGGCTAAACTTAGAGAGTCAATACACTGAGTGATTGAGTGTTTGAGTGTTGAGTCAAGTCGAGATAAGTAATAGATGATTTTGAGTGTGTGATTTTAGTCAAGTAGCTAGTTGGAAAATGTTAAATACCTTTCACCCAGTTCATCATCATGTTTTCTGTGATTAATATAAGAGTAGCAACTCATGTTTTATGTGTGAATTTATGCTTTGTATCCTCCGCCTTTCCCACAAATTGATATCAAAGCCCGGGAAAATGGATTAGCGGCGATTTGTGTGAGAGGGGAAACATATTTTTTCCTGTGGTGTTTCTCGTTGTGTTTAAGCATTAACGCATCCTACAGTGGTATACAGGGCGTGTGGTGTTTAAACATTAACGCATCCTACAGTTCTACACAGGGCGCTATAACGCGTTCAAGCTCAGGGGAAAGCCGCATTAACAGCCAAAAACTTAAAACCGTTTTCAATGCACGCGGGTCTCGCTGGCTTCCGTAACGTTAACGGACTAACGTGGGCGCTGGTCATCGTGCACTGCGTTAATGGCATGAGAAGTTCACGCGAAACGCATTAAAATGTTAAAAATCAACAGAAGTTTGAAAATTACGCGGGTCGTTTTTTGTCTGGAGCACGAAAAACTCGCGTGAAGCTTTAACATAAGGTTTTGTTGTTTTTTATATATAAAGATTTCCAACAGAAGCTATACAAAGGGTTTTCGTTTTTTATTTGAAACAGGAAAAACTCACGTGAAGCTTTAAAAGGTTTTATTGTTTTTATATATAAAGATTTTCAACAAAGGTTATACACGGTTTTTGAATGAAGGGTTTTTGAATTCGTGAAGGGAAGATTATAAAGTTTTTATTTTTTTATTTTTTTAATATATATAGAATTTTTTTAAAGATTTTTTTATATATATAAAAAATAATTAAGAGTTTTTCGAAAGAGTTTTTTAAAGGTTTTTTTTTTTTTTTTTTTTTTTTAATGAAAAACTTAGGGTTTTATTGAAATGGTAAATTTTTTAAAGAGTTTTACAAAGGAGAAATTTAGAGTTTTTTCAAAGAGAAATTTTTGGATAAAGATGGCTTTCTCAAATTTCCAGCCCGAGTTCTCACCGTTTACAGGGAAAGATTATGATGTATGGGCCATTAAGATGGCGACCACGTTGCAGACACATGATGTGTGGGGTTATGTCGAGTTTGGGTTTTAAAAACCTAAGGATGAAGCAAAAGCATGAGCTCTCAGTAATGCAAAGAGAGAACAATGGAAGACAGACAAGAAGAAGAATGAACAAGCGTTGCAGCTTATCCAGCAGGGAGTGGAAGGAGCAATGTTCCAGAAGATTACGATAATGTCTTCAACAAAAGTAGCATGGGATACTTTGGCGACAAACTATACAGGTATGGCCAAAGTCACTATTTTTAAGTTGCAAAATACTAGGAGAGATTTTGAAAGTCTGCAGATGAAGGAGACATTTGACATTAATTTTATCATGAATCGAGTTATAACTGTCGTAAATTAGTTAAATATTTATGGTGAAGAAATTAAAGATCAAACAGTGGTTGAGAAGGTCCTCAGATCTTTGTTTACCAAATTTGATGTTGTGGTAGCAGCCATAGAAGAAGCCAAAGATTTGACATCATTCATAGTTGATGAGTTGATGAGATCACTTCTATTGCATGAAGAAATGATAGAAATAAGGATTCCACTTTACAAACCACTTTCAAAAGTTAGGTTTCTATTTCAAGAGACAAAGGTCGAGGCAGAAATAAATCGAGAGGCACAGGATAAAGCGGAAGATATGGTGGTCAAAGAGATGGCCGAGATGAGCATGAACATGAAATCGGAAGCAACTACAAAAGCTTCAACAATAATCAAAGATTTGGCAAATCAAAGGTGAGATGTTATTATTGCAATAAATTTGGTCAATGTGCTCATGATTGTAGGAAGAAGATAGCTGATCAAGGGAACTAGAGAGCTAATGTCACTACAGAGAGTACTAACTCCATGTTCCTAGCTTTTCATACCATGCATGAACCTTATGCTAGTGTGTGGTTGTTAGATAATGGTTGCAGTAATCACATGACAGGCAACAAGGATTTGGTTGCAAATTTCGATCAATCTATGGAAACATAAGTAAAATTACAATTATTCAAATTTGAGATGCATGAGGGAGTATCATTGGCTACAAATATAAATGATTTAAAATCACTCATAACACAGTTGGGGGAAATTGGGATGAAAATAGAAGATGAATATGCTAAAACTATTTTGTTAAACAATTTACCTTCCAAATATGATAATGTTATTTTTACCCTCAGTCAATTTTCTTCCAAATCATTAGATGAAATGGTGGTAGCTATTTTAGCATAAGAAAAGAGAATAAATTAGGTGATGTAGAGGATAACTTACAACATGATATAATGCTATTTTCCAACGAAATGTTCCATAAAAGCAAGAACTCATAAAATGTTTTTATTGCCAAAAAATTGGTCACACAACATTGTATTGTAAGATCCATGCCAAAGATCTCTTAAATGGGAAATTAAAATAATATGCTAACTTAGCTACTGTTGAAGACTTTCCAGAAGAAAACTTTGAGGACCTCTCAGATTATGGTAGTTAAGATGAGTTCAATGCAGAACCTCTCAAACTTTTTTAAGCTATCAATGATGCATGTTGTATCTAATTTATTTGGTGCAAAACCAATTATTGTATAGTGTTGCATAATTCAAATTAGTGGTTCTTGGCGCTCTGAAACCCTTGAACACATCACTAGTTTTATTGTGTTTATACTATTATGGTTTATTGTTCTTGGTGCTCATAAACCCCTAAACAAGAGCTACATGTTACTGTATGAAATCCATGTGTGTGAAGCAGGTCAAGCTGTTAGATCATATTTTGAACACGTTCAATATTTAGACCATTTGCCTAACAAATGATGGATAGCCAAAAGTGAAATATCCAACATATGGTGATTGGCCCATAGGATGGTTCATCACTTGACAGCTCTTATCACAGAAACACCTCGCGAGTAGAGTTGTCAATATTGTTGATCTTGCAAAGTTCGTCCTCGATGATTAGGTGTACTTTAAATGAGTCATAAGTAAGCTCAAAGATGTGGAGAAAGAAAGAGCATCCAGATGACTGTAGAGTGGGTAGAGTTGTTGATGAAGACCAGTGAGACAAATATTATTTTTATTGTTATAATATGTGTTGTAATTGTGTATGTAAGAATTAAAGGGGAGTGCTGGAAGATAATTCTTACATGTATAATTTAGAATTAATTGCATATTTGTAAGTGGATGTTTAGAGAATATCTCAAGCTTCCTATTTATATTTGGAATTAGTTAGATCTCACAAGCACCATAAATATGTATTGTATCTTTGTGATTTAAAAAATGTAATAAATTGTTCCTTTGTATGTGTATCTCTCTATTTTTAATTGAACAGAGGAGTATAAGAAGACATGTGGCCTTCAATAACATGGGAAAATCAAAATTTGTGTATTCCATGTCATTCTTAATGATTTCATTTCTTAGTGCATTGAGATGATGGGCAACACCTAACACTCTTGACGCTCCTTTAAACACTCACACTGAATTTTGGTTTTTTCCTTGGGAATTCCTGTGGCCACCATCTAGTGGTTTTGTGTAGTTTTTTCTTCATCTAGTGAAGGAATTCCGGTGACAGTATTTTTTGAATTTTGATAGCTAACGGGTGGTGGCTGGTAGACCCTATTAGGGGATGTTACAACTTATGTTTCCATGACGGGTTAGCTGGAGGATGGGACTGGCGTATTAATTCAAGACGCGATCTATTTGAGATTGACTGAATGCGTTTTCACTTCATCCGTCTTATTACATTTAATTGCACATCCTCAATATGTACGTCTTTGATATTTGGATGCGATTTGGTTTTTATTTATTTTCAAAATGCTCATTATTTTTCATACCTACTTTATCTGCATTTGAGTAGGACAAGGTAGAGTAGGTCCTTTTGGTTGTTCATTAGGTTTACTCTCTTCTTGCCCAATTAAACATGATGTTTGTAGCAGTTAGAGGCTTTGGTTTGTGCGCTTCGTACACATCATAGGTTTGTGCTCATTTGTTTCTCCATCTATTGTGTCATATTCATTAACGTGGATGACATGATATAAGGTGAGTCAAATGACAAACTTGGGGGAAGTTCTTGTTACCTTCTCTATAGTTTATGTGTTGGGTTGCTTGCCATTTTGGAGGTTGGTGGCCTATTGACAATGTTGTACTGGGATTGACACCTTGTCAACATGCAATTTCCCTCCTCTTATAGAGAATCCAATAAGAACTTCATTCACCATATGAATATCCAAAAATGCCCCCTCTTATAGTATCACTTAAATGTAGTGACACTACAATTGTTTTTATTCATATTAATGAATATTTTTAAGTCAATATATCTAAGTGTTACCAAATCCACTTTACAACGGAATATATATTATATTAAAATGTGAACACCTTTATATCACTCAATTATTTACAAGAATGTAATGTGACAACCTGAATCATTTTTCGTTACATCAGAACATCTGTCAGAACAACATATGTGACAACAATAACAACACAAATACAGAAACAATGTTCAACCCAAACATTTGAAAAACCTTGAACTTCTTAAACAAATATTTTTTCATCAACTTATCTATCAACTCCCTTTGAAAGTAATTAATACGAGTCCTATTTCATATTTTGTGTCAAATATTCAAATGAGTAAATTACTAGAAAAATATGATCAAGAAGATGACCATAGATAACTTTAAAAGTCAGAAGAATTTGTATAGCCTAACAATAGAGATTAAATAAGTCATAGAATGAGAATTTACCACTCCTACTTTTATCCAAAGCTTCAGGCTAACACTTATGCCATTACATTACCTTACTAGAAATTCAAACAACTTTACCTTAGGTAGCATAGTCCTTTATGTGAGGACACGCCTAGCAACTTCAAAGTAAATGGCAGCCAGACAGCTAAACATTCTGAAAGGTACATACAAAACCAGTTATGTGAAATCCCTCCCAACTGAATCAGCAGGTATAAATCCACATGATGATGTTGATAGCATGAGCCCAGTAATATGAGATGTAACCATAAAGGTTCCATTCTTAACTGCTTCTAATATATAGTTGGCAACCTTTTCTGATGTCTCTGCTTGGCTGCGGTTGTAGAATCCAGTTACCTTCGACATCTTCAATATATTGTGTGCGAGTCTCTATACCACCTGCATTGTATTGTTGTCACAGTTGGAGTCTACCTATATCATGTAAGTACAAAACCTATAACCAATTTCTTTATAGGTCTCTATACCACCTGCATTGTATTGTTGTCATTGTTGGAATCTACCTATATCATGTAAGTACAAAACCAATAACCATTTTCTTTATATACAATAAAATAAAATTATATATGTAATATTAAAAAAAAATTAAAGAATATAATATATATATAATACATATATAATTATATTTGGTAGAGAAAAAATTAACAATATATTATGATAGATATCTCAAAATAATAACATTTCAATAATTTAAAGATATTAAATTCAAAATATTTCATTTAAAAGCTCCATTTCATATTTGTAAGTTATGTATGTTGAGGAAAGAGGACTATAAAGATGATAGGGATATGGGTCCTAGTAAGTAATATAAAATTATGTGGAAAGTTGAATTGTGAACATGTAAGTTAGTAGAATTAAATTTAAATGATAAGGGTTTTAAGTGTATTTTATTTAGTTAATAATTAAGATAGTTATTTAATTATAGTTGGTAAATTTTGATAGGCATCAATTCATGATAAACATCAAAACACACACTTAGTTATAATTTTATTTTAACTTCTTATCGTTATTATTAATAATGATAAAAAGAATTAACATATAAGAATTATACACATTTTAAAAAGACTTCACAATATTCTTAATTTGTAACAATATTTTATGTAAGAAAAATGCATTTTTAACGAATAAGATAAATGTTAATATAAAAGAATGGTGCAAGAGATGAGGTTCTAGTTATACTTAAAAATGGGTAGATGTGAAGATTTATAAGAAACAAAGTCTAATGGATGCAAATGGGTGGCTCTAAAGATTTATGAAGAAACTTTGTTAATGTGACGATCAATCCCATTAAGGGATCTGGTTAAATTATTCTTTCTTTTTAGTTTTAATTTTTTTTAGGAAAATAAATGTGTGAATTCATATTAGAGCCCATCTATAATAGCGAAATTCCATCACGTTCTCTAGCTATAATATACTTTAATTCTGAATTTAAGATTTTTAGTAAAATAAAAGTGTAAGCTCATATTACAATTTCACCAAATGATGCAATTGCAAATGAAATTTTCTATGTATCAATACTAGTCGAAAGGGTCTAGATTTTCTACTCTCATCGAGGATGGGAGTCTCTAGATACCTAGGGTAAACAATGCTCACTTTGATGTTTTTTATTAAGAAAAAAATATATGTATTATATATAAAAAAAATACAATACATATACTTGATCTGATATATTCTATTTTGGATCAAATTGTTTACATAATTTTCCATAAACCAGTCCATATGCAAGTCATTTACTATATACATTTGGATATGCTAATCCAGAATATACCTAACACTATATATGATCCATCTAAACTGTTACCAACCATAGATCAGTATTAAACTAGAGTCTTTTGTTGCCATATCAACAAAATATAAGCAAAGTACTAAGTACCAAAAAGCATAGCATGAAATATCATGAAACTTGTAGCATATCATCATTTTAGTTCTCACAAGAAAAACAAAACAACAAAACAATAGTTACTTATATGTGAATCCCTTGTTGTAGTTGTCATTTATCGAGGCAAAGGAAGAATTCTAGCGTCCACTTTGTGCACACCCTCACTATTTCAATATGCATCCCATCCAGCTCATCCTGTAACCCCATCTTGGACATGAGATCTACATTTTGATTATATTCCCGTAAAATATGTTGTAGTGATGAGTCCATTAAAGTGTTTAATAGGAGCTCAATATGGCAGAGCCATCCATGTATCATAGCTTGTTTTATTTTGATATTGCCCTGACTGTGGTCAATGGTGATCCTAGAGTCTCCATACATATGAATACTGGGAACGTTTAGAAATGTAGTGAACCATAATAGTCCCCATAAGGCCATCATTTCTTCCTTCATATCCGTTCTTATACCTGCCCCTCAATGTACCCAATATTCTTGTTCCTTTGAAAAAAGGATCCAAAAAACCACATCCACATATACCCCATTGTTCCGCCCCATAAAAAAACCAACTGGGTATGAAATCTCTGGTCCAGACCCCTTATCAACAGTTTTTTAGGATCGTTGTCCTGAATACTACCAATCATATACCACCTCTTAATTTTGTCCAACATCAGTTCTTCATTTCCGAGGACATTGTCAAATATAATTATATTATGTCTGTTCCATATTTCCCAGAAAATAGCAAGGGGTACCATACACCATGATGGCTTTTGGTTGCTCCACCAACAAAAAAAAACATCTATATTATAAAACTGTATGAAATGAAATCCCACATAATCAATAATGTTTCTCCAGATCTAAATTGTAACTGGACATGTTAAAAACATATGTACATTATCTTCCTGTGCATGCCTACATAATACACAGTATTTCGGCCCCTGCCAGTTTTTCTTTTGTAGGTTCCCCCATGTTAGATTCTTATTATGCCATACAAGCCAAAGAAATGCAATAATATTAACAAGCATCTTGATTTTCAAATATTTGTAAAACTAGCATAACTCATTTGATTGTGCCTCTTGATAGCATAATTTTTTGTATGCGTCTGCCACCACCACGCCTCCAGCTTGCCAGTCCATGTAATCTGATCTCCGCTGGCGTCCTAGCATATACCAATTAGTTTCATAGTATTCTTGATTTGTTCCCATTCTTGTGCCATCCGGTCCGTCAATCCTAAATCTCTTGCATTTTCCCATATTGGTATATCTCCCTTCCATTCTTTGATCACTTGATTTTAGAAAAATAAACCCCTCCTATTTAAGATCCTCATATATAAATCCATGCCTTTTGGTGCCCATAATATGATCCAGTCAACTAATGACTTGATGTCCCCTACCCAGATGCTAACACAAGTTCTGCAGGAAAATATTTTTAATTTTGCAAAAACTACGCCATATTGTCGAGTCCAAGGAGACCCCAATAGTCCCACTACGCATCCAAACAGTAAATTTTTTTTCCCTTCAGGTACTTTTTTTCTTCTGATTATGCTACCCTGTATGCCTTCCACAAAAATGGCCCTCCACAACGTCTTCAGCAACAAAGCCCATCCAAAACGTCTCAATTTCGAAATACCCCATTCACCCATGTGTTTTGGCAAGGAGATTTGTTCTAGTCTAACCAAATGATATTTGTATGTGCGAGATGCACCCAACCATATAAACTATGCCATTAATCAATTCAACTGTAGAATAATGGCTTGGGGGAGATGGTATAAATGATCTAATAAACTCCCAATTGTGTGATGACAGATTGGTTGAGGGTTATACGTCCACCCAAGGAGAGACATCTGAATTCCCATCTAGTAATCTTCTTATAAAATTTATCGACCAACAACATCCAGTCCTGATTTCAATATCGACACGGTTTGATATGAAATCCTAAATACTTTGTGCCACCTTCTAGGGAATCTGCTCCAATCCCAAAGAGATTCTGAATGTCTGCAATGTCATCCATGTTGTAAGAGTCATATAACATAGAAGATTTGAGTAAATTCATAATAAGGCACGATGCATTCTCAAATATTTTCAAGATATGGTATAATACAAACCAGTCAGTGTGCTTAATCATCCCAATTATCAATACATCGTCCATAAAGAAGCTATGTGAAATTTTGATGTTTCTTCCCATGGTCAGTGCCCCAAAATTGTCTGTCTCTACTTCTTGTTTAATCTGTAAGCTGAGGCCATCCATCCCTAATATAAAAATTAAAGGCGAAAGAGAGCACCCTTGCCTGGGCACCTTCCTAGCACCAAAAATCGAGTAGGATATCCATTGATCACATCGGCATATCAAACATTCGTGACACATGCCATAATCCATTTTGCTCCTCTATTTTGTATACCAATTTTATAAAGTATCATCCTCAGATATCCCCAATCAAGACAATCATATACCTTTTGTAGATCCACTTTCATAACAGGAAGCCAGCTGAAAAACAGGTAATGGACAATTGGCCACAGAGACATGTTCAGAAGCCCGAGGCACTAGTTTGGAGTAGGAATGGGATCAATTCAATCAGAAATTGCAAGTCATCCCCAAAGCTCCAAATACTCAAGAAATGGAGGAATTCAAGACTCCTCCAAAAATTCATCAAGATACAGAGCCCAAGTCTGTCGGCGAATGGTCTACACCTATGGATCATGAAGCAACAAAATCCCAGCTCTGACCACATTAGAAATTGTTCTGAAAGTGATGGAGATACCTCCACTTGACGTATTCTATAACCCTGTCCACAAGGTTGTAGTCCGAAGGCAAAGGAAAAGAAGAAGGGCAGATGCACCTGAATTCTCACCTGCAGATAAACCAATGGATGTTGTTTGGAAGGACATGCCTTTTAATCTGGCCGAGAACTTGACTAGACTCTCACAGTTCAAAGGAGCATACGCGTCAGCCACTATGGATAAGGAAACTGAGGTGTCTACTCTACTAAAGGAAAGGGAGGAAATAATTTCACAACTCGAACAAGAGCTCAAAATAGAAAAAGCAATCGCAAACAAGCAGGCAACTGAGCAGCTTGCACAATTGCAATAGGACTTGGAAGTCTTGAAAATAAGCCATGAAGCCGACTTATAATCTACTTTTGCATACTTAGTTAGAATAATATTTATGCCATTCTCATGCATTTAGAGAAGGGTCTATAATTTTATCAAAAACATTTGCAAAGAATGCACTATTGTATTTTTGTGAATGCTTTGGTGAAATGATGGAACATGAAATTTTCTTTTAGATATCATACTACTTTCCTTTGTTGATGCAATTTTGTATTCTTGGGAGATAATTTGATTTGAAGGAAGAATTTGGTCAATGTCCTTCGTCAAATGAGCATGACCTCATACATATGGTACTATTATTGTGTACACATAATTTCGTTAACATTTAATTAGTGGAAAAACTTTCTTTTAATGAATTATATGTGATATTTATTGTTCCTATGAAGCATTAATTCCACTTCTGTATTGATGCCATGACTGATGTTTTAATTTTCATATATAACTCATTAGACATGCGATATATTTTATAAATTCCTTTGACTAACTATTTAGGCAAAGGAATTATCTGTTACATTATCATCTCCATTTAATTGTGTTCAATATTTATTATCACATATTAAAAGGATATCTTTGTAGATCACATACCATACAAAAAACACCCGGGTTTATATTAGAATAAGTTAAGTTAAAAATATTGCATCATAGAATAAGTCACTTATTTTATCATTATTCTATTGCAAAACATTCATAAACCACCCATTCTCATCTTAAAACCAACATTGGGAAACTGGTCCCATCATCCCCAGTCAGAGCCATCACTTCAAATGGAAAAGGAGTTCTCTTAAGGTCTGGACCGAGTGGTTATCCCCCATGTTTCGGCTACAGAATTTTGAAGCTACAACATTTTGGTGCTAGAAGGAGGGTCTTTAGTTGTGAATGGCATATAAACCTAAAGATCATTCAGAAAACATTCACAAGAGTCAAAACCTCTCTACCACTTCTATACCTTCCAAAATCCCCTGATCAGGAATATGAAGTTGTAGAAACATCTCCCTCATCTCCTGGAGTAGTAAGGCAACCACCATCTCGATATCATATTCCCAAATCTCCTTAAGTGCATTCCTTGATACAGAAACCGGAATAGATATCCATTTCTGCTGAGAAGCCAGAGAGACCCGAATAATTTAAAGAAAGCATTACCTCCTTATTATAACAAATTGTTGTATTGACTAGACTGCAAAGTGAGAAACTTGGGGTCACTCCTTTTGAGTTCCCTATCCCTCCATGATCTAGGAAATTCACTTCATCAGTTTTTGAATCAGATACTAGCAAGATCACTTCACCTTTCCACCTATCTATTCCTTCATCCACTTCTACTCAATCTACTACCTCTCAAATATCCTCTTCCCCTGTTAGTACTACAATTATCGGTACTAACCCAGTAGTAAGTTCTTCACCATCTATACCTACTTCTGGACCGACCTTCGCATTTTCTCGGTCCTTAACTCAAGTTATGGCCAATCAACTTGCTCAACCTTAGACAAATCTTGGTGATGTCCTCATTGCAAATCCAAATGCGCTCCCAACAAATGCAAAAAAATGGTTGCCTAAGTATAATCTTGATGATGCTCTCTCGGCTGAAGAACATCTAAAATTTTTTATGCTAGCCATGAATCTCAATGGGGTTACACATGAAGATGTTGTAATCAAATTGTTTCCTTATATCTTCCAAGGATTTGCTTGATCTTGGTATTTTCCCCTTCCAGCGGGTTAAATTCGAGACTCAGATACTTTTCAAGAAGTATTTCTTGAAAATTTGGTGATGATAGAACTGTAGCATCCTTGATAAATGATCTTTATAATTTAAAAGCTAATACAGATGAAAAGATCAAATATTTCAACTCCAGATTTAACAAATTGCTAAACAAAATCCCAGCTACCTCTAAACTTGCTGTAGATGTACAAATATAATGGTATACATCATCTCTTCCTTTTAATATTGCAATCTTTGTAGATAGGCCCAATAAGGCTACCCTTGTAGAAAACATGAAAGAAGCCCTGTCTGTGGAAAGAAGAATCTTAGCTTTAGAAAAAAGATCACAAACAGATGAAAGGAAGACCAAGAAAGTAACTTTTAAAGATGACTCTAAAAATAAAACTTCAAAGGACCCTTTCGATATGGAAGGCCTCCAGAAAGTATTAAAAACATTGTCAAATGAAATGGTAGAAATTAAAAAACAGGTAGCAGAATCCTCTACTCCTAAACCTTTTCTGATCATTCAAAAAGAACTCCTCTTCTGCATCACAACCTCCAAACACCATTTCAAATGCTGAATCTAACCAAGAATCAGCAGAAGATTCACCAAACGATGAACAAATTGAAATAGAAGAAGAAATCGAACTGAATGGGATTTGGTATTTTGTTCTGCTAAACGAGGAAGAGGCATAAGTAATGTCAATAACTACCAGAAGCAAAAATTCTCTTAACATGTCTACCACTAATAAGAAGAAAAAAGTTGCTACTCCTACAAAGAGAAAACAGAAACTGAGAAATCTAAAACCAGCCAACTTGACCATATTCCTCCAGACTCCCCAAATGCTTCAAAAAACACTAGTAATCTCGGATACAATTGAGTAAAATATAGTGGAAGACATGAAAAAGGCTAGAGCTAACATTACGTTGCATGATATCACTAAGCTCAAACAACAACAAAAGGTCTTGTTAAGAGAATTAAAATCAATTCCAGTATCTCCCCTACCATCTGCTGTAGTTACTCAAGTTGCCTACAATATGGGAAAACCTCCTTCATCCTTAAACAAAGTAGATCCTTCAGATCTAGTTATGTTTGGCGATCGATCTATCTCTCATGTCCCTCCCTTTCTGCTTACTTATGAAATCTTCAATAGGAATGTTCATAACTGCCTTGTTGACTCAGGAGCCTCCTCAAATATAATGCCAAGCATTGTCTGTTCTAAATTAGACATTACACCTCAAAAATATATAGTACACATAGTTTAGTTAGACATGACGAAAGTAGAGGTACTTGGATTTTATGGTTTGATTCTTAGCAGGGATTGGTTTGAAAAGTTGCACGATTATTTTGCAACTGATTGGTCCTACATGTGGTTGCCACATAACAGTAAACCAAACCAAATCAGGATAGACCAAGAAAAATTCATGAAGTATACAGTTACAGACCTTGAGGGATGTAATGAACCCATTGCCTTCACTAATAACATCATTGAATCTTTATTTTGATGGTTCTAAATCAGAAGAAAATTCAAGTGCAGGATGCATTTTTCTCAATCCACAAGAAGGGGAAATTACACTGACCTGCAAACTTGAATTTCAGTGTACAAATAGTATCGCCGAATATGAAGCATTGATCCAAGGATTGTATAAATCCATTGGTATTAATGCCAAATATCTTCGAGTCTATGGTGACTCTGAAATAATTGTGAAACAGGTGAGAAATACAATTCACTGCATTTATGAGCATCTTAAACACTATAAATCTTTAGCTCATAAATTGACTTCTCATTTTGCTGCTTTCAACATTTCTTCAATCCCTAGACTCTAGAACACAAGTGCTGACTTACTTGCCAATGTGGCATCTAGACTTGTACCATCAAAGTACTTTAGTCCAGACAAGTTTTCAATAGAATTAATATTTAGACCATCTATTCCTAACAACATAACAAATTGGAGAGTGTTCAATAATGATGCAAATATTGTAAATTTCCTTACATCAGAAGGATCATATGAAGAGAAGATCATAGACGAGCATGAGCATGATAAAGAAATAAAAGATAATATTGATCTAAACCCAATTCCTAAGTCTGTGGTCAAGATGGAAGATCTTTATGATTTGAAATATAGGTTCAAGAAAATTACTAACTTCGAAACTTGAATTTCTACTATGAGATTTGAAGTAATAAACATGGGATCAAATGAGAAACCTCAAAATATCACCTAACATCTCAAGAAAAAGAATCATTCATCAAGTTATTGAAAAAATATAAAGGTGTCTTCGCTTGGGATTATGCAGATCTCAAAACATATGATACCTCTATAATTCAACATACCATACCCATAACTTCAAATGAAAAACCAGTTTAGCAGAAGCTTCAAAAAATTCACCCAGCCCTTGAAATTTAAATTAAATTTGAATTTAACAAGATTTTGAAGGCCAAGATAATCTTCCTTGTCAGGCATTTTAAATGGGTATTGAATATGGTACCTGTGAGGAAAAAGAATGATGATATTAGGATCTGCATTGATTTTAGCAACCTAAACAAAGCTTGTCAAAGGATAATTTTCCTTTGGCTACTATGGAACAGGTACCACAATCAGTTGTAGGTTCCGAATTAATGTCGTTTCTAGATGGATTCTCGGGATATAATCAAATCCTTGTGCATCGAGATGACAAATTAAAGACAACATTTAGGAACAAGTGGGGAACATATGCCTATTAGAAAATGCCTTTTGGACTCATAAATGTTGGTGCCACATTTCAATGTGTATGGACATTGCCTTTAGAGGTATAATAAGTAAATCAGTTGTTATTTACTTGGATGATATCACAGTCTATTCCAAGGATAGGAACAATCATTTAAGTGACCTCAAGCACATATTTGAAAGATGCATGAAATATGGCATTTCCTTAAACCCGAAAAAATATAATTTTTCTTTACCAGAAGGCAAACTCCTTGGGTTTATAGTATCCAAGAAAGGAATTTACATCGATCCCGATAGAGTCCAAAAAATAGAAATAATTCCCCTCCCACACAATAAGAAAACAATGCAATCATTCCTAGGCCAAATAAATTTTGTTAAACGATTTGTCCCAGTTTTTTCACAAATAATCTTACCCCTTCAAGCCATGATGAGAAAAAATGCAGTTTTCTAATGGAGCAAAGATGAAAGAGAATCGTTTGAGTTGATAAAGAAAGCCATTATTAATGCCCCTTCATTAGCAACTCCTAACTTTCTCAAACCCTTTTTATTATATACTTTTTCATCTGATACTTCGTATGCTGTAGTTTTTACACAACTAAATCGTGAAAACATCAAAGAACCCATCTCCTTTTTCAGTTCTAACTTACAAGGCGTCGAATTTCTGTAGAAAAGAAAGCATTTGCATTCTTTAAAACTTTGAAGCATTTGAAGCATTTTATTCTTAAAAACCATACAAAGATAGTTGTACCCTACCCTGTAGTAAGACAACTACCGATTCAAAGAGAAGTAGGGGAGAAAAGAGCTAATTGGGTAACCGCACTCCAAGAATATGGTGTAGAAATATGGCCAGCTAAAATTGTCAGGGGCCAAGGTTTTTGCAGGATGTTAACAGGAGTTTCGCAGTTTCCAATAGGAGAAGATCAAGGTAATGAATTGCAAATATCAGAGGTAAGCCTCAATGATACGCAATCATAATATGCTGATTTGAAATTTTATCTTAAAAATGGATATGATCCTATGCACCTTAATTATAAAACAAAGAGAGCTTTAAGATTAAAGCCAAATCAATATGACCTAGTTAATGATGTATTGTTTAGAAATAATTATGATTAAGTATTGTTAAGATGCTTAGAGAAACCTGAAACTGAGAGGGTCATGCAAGAATTACATGATGGACAAGCTGGTGGACATTTTGGAGGAAATACGACTGCTCATAAAATCCTGCATGCAGAATATTATTGGCCAATGATATTTAAAGATGCATATGAATATGCAAGGAAGTGTAAAACTTGTCAAACTACAGCTCGAAGAGAAAGAAAGCCAACATTCCCTTTACAACCAGTTAACATCCAACAACCATTCAAACAAAGGGGATTATATATAATTGGTGAGATTATTCCTAACTCTTCCAAGCAGCATAGGTACATCCTCACAACTACTGATTACTTTACTAAGTGGGGATAAGTTGTCCCATTAAAGATAGCTAATACGGAAAAAATCACAGATTTCATTGATTAGTACATAATTACCCGATTTGGCTTACCTTCAACTTTAATGTTTGACAAAGCATCTTACTTTTATGGGAATACAAAAGTAGAATTCGCTCTTAAGCGAGGTTTCAAGTTAAAATATTAAGCTAATTATTATCCTCAAGGTAATGGATTAGCAGAATCAACAAACAAAAACCTCATCAGAATCATTAAAAGAACTATTGATCAAAATCATAGGAATTGGCATAAAGCATTGACATTTGCTCTCTTGGCATACAAGATTACTCGGAATGTCTCGATTGGTTCTTCTCCTTTTGCTTTAGTTTATGGAAAAGAAAATGTTATTCACACAAATGTAGCAATACCATCTCTTGCCCTAGTACAATTTATCAATGAAAACCCTTCATATTCTCTCCAGGCTAGACAATTTCAAATCCTCAAACTCCAAGAAGAAAGAGAAAAGGCTAAGGTAACCCACTTCCATGACCAACAAATAGTCAAAGCTTCTTTTGATACAACTTCTGCTAGTAAAAAATCCCTCGAAGTAGGTGAGTTAGTCCTAAAATGGGACAAGGTACATAAGGAAAATGGTAGATATACCAAATTCCAAAGACTATGGCTTGGCCCTTTTTAGATTATTGGAAAAATCGGACCATCAACATTTCTTTTACAAGACTTGTCTGGTAGGAAATATTCTTTGCCTGTCAATGGGCAAATGTCGAAAAATTACTTTTCTTAGGAGATAACCTCTTCCAGTTTTGTAATATATTTTCTTTTTTGGAAAATAATGGTTAAACTAGTATTTACTCCCGGCTTTTCAAAATAAGTCTTTGATAACATTTCTGATTTTCACTTTTATAAGAAAGTTGGAGTTTAATGGAATAATTAAGACATTTTAGTACTAAAATAAATTTCATCCCTCTGGAAAAACTTGATATTGCTTAAAAACATTTATTTTACGAAAAACTCTTACCTTTATAGGATATGAAGGTTTTGTTATCAGTTAAGAAAATAATCTTTAACCTAGCAAGGGCTTCCTGCATATCAGTATCTTAAAAAACTCTATCATTATCACCCACGACCCTTAAAAGGGCCAATGGCCCACCCCATTTGTTAAAATTTTCTTTCTTCAGAGTGTAATTCTAAAATATAAAAACTTAAAAGGTAAAGAGTCTCATGACGAGCTTATTTACCATGTTCATAGGGAAGTAATTAAAACTTATATTACCAATACTGCATATCAAAATAGGGTAATAGGTAATGATCTTCTTGATTAGAAGACAAGGGGTCTCATCAAGAGCCAACTTGTTCAGTTTATTTACAACGAATGAATGGCATTGTCATTAGTAGGTTACCACTCCAAGACAATGAATTTTAAGGGCTTACACTCAAAAGGTAAAAAAGAAGGGACAAATTCCAAAAGAGATTCAATTCAAATGAATATCATTTTTGAAATCCGAAAATTCATACAGATGGGATGATGGATCATTGTTGGTTTAAAGGTAACCCTGTCGAGGCTATGAACGCTTGCTGGCAGCAAAGGCTCTATATGTGATAAATGATTATAAAGCCAAAAAACTAATCTGCAGGAGGCACCTACTATATTATTTTAAACCCTATTATTTGTTGATGCTAACATTTATATTTCTATCATTTCAGGGGTGAAGTAATTAAGTAGATGGGCCTGAGCAAGTAATGGTAGTTCAAGGCAAATGTTGTTTACCTTATAGCTCATGAAATCATTATTCTTATAACTCCAATTACTTTGAAAGTTTTTATAAATTTTAGAAAACTACTCAAAGATAACTGGTTCTCCCAAGTGAATTTCCAATTGTTGTACTACGAAACAACCCCCCCATTTTTATCTAACAATTTTTATCATTTGAGTTATAAATGGAGACCCCTTTAAATTTTTAAGCCTAAGACAATAATCCCTAACTCTAAAGAAAAACTTTGCACAACCTTGCAAAATGAGCTAAGGAGGAAACTTATATTGCACATTGCATATCACGCTTTTTCACATCACTATTTTATAAATCCTTTACAAATTTATTGTGATATGTGAAAATGTCTCCCACTGCGATAAATTAATCTCGTCACTGCGCAATCACATTTTGCAATTCACAAAAAGCTTGAACATGCCATATGACAACTGTTAACAATTTGTTAAATGTGATGTTGTGAATTTTGCAATTGTATTTTGCCTAATATCTGTTAAATCATTACACGGTACCCCTTTAAAACCATGATTTGCGATTAATGAGGTAAAGTGTGTAGAATAATTACGTTTTAAATAATGAAAACAAACAAGTTGATAGTTTATATATGTTTAGCATCCTGAGGGAGGATAATCATTCTCCAAGTTATGGGTAGCTACAATCAAGTATCCCATAAAAACCTTTCTCATGTTCCAAAGTCATTTCACTGAGGATTTCAGTCTTAATTACTTGATATCGTCTGCGCTGATATTTCTTTTCTATTTCAGGAATGTGACAAAAGAAATGTCCTTAATAAAGGTGATGTAGAAGCAAACTAAGAAGACTATTGTTGAGATAGAGCATACAGAGATGGCTCCTATCTTTGCCGATTCAGTTTGCGATGTAGTTGGAGGCGCAACAGCCTGGGGAGCAATTTATAGCAGACTAGAGGACGAGTGTCCTAAAATTTTTGTTATGAGAGCAACAGCTGGGTCGACAAAGCCTTAAGGGCCTCAATGCAAGGATGCCTCCTATTATTTCCTTCATAGAATAGGAGCAGGAGCCAAAATCCTTCCCTACATAGACATGATCAGATGGGTGGTCGAAAACCTTATCATCGAAGATAGGCAGTTCAAGGATTCAAGGATTGAGCTCGTAGGATCATTCAAAGCAGAAGACTTGAAGGCTATCTATCAGATACCTGACATACAGGAAATCTTCGACAACACATTTGTGGTTAACTTTGCAAAAATTAATCCAAACCCCTTCAAGTTAATTCAAACTTGGAGAATGTTAGACAAAAAATTCAATTATGACAAATTGGGTATGTATGCAATAGCCTCTTTTGCAAACCCCTACAATTATGCAGCAACAATGTTATGTAGATTGTATGGACCGCCAAATAACACTAAGTTTTAAAAAGAATGGATTTCCTTGATAGACACTTGTGTTAATTCCTATATCATGAATTGGTATTCTATTCTATTTGACAACTTAGTCACCTCCATTACTAAATATCGACGAAAGAAAGACTCCTCTTCAGATAACCTTCCTCCCTTCTATTTCTGTGCTTATATTATGGATGTTATTTGCTTTTGCATGACATTTCCAACCATGGGTTGGAAATGCACCATACAAGATCCTTACCCAATCCATGTCAGTCATAAGCAAATATGGGAATCACATTATATACCTCACTTCTACAAGATATTCATTCTATTGTCTTTCCCCTACACTAAATGATTTTGAATAAGAAAGCCCTTAGGTTTTCCCAAGAAGTTGCAACAGACCTGCTTGCTGTAGGCAAGTATTTAATTGAGGAATGGTTCACCTACATTAGGGTTTTTGGTAGCACTGTTGATCCACACGTCCTTCCCTTATATGTTTCTAATAAGCTATTAGTAAGGGAGATTTCCTACCAGGCTGTGGGTAAGGGCCTCACCAAAATCCTTAAAGATGATAAGAAGTCATTATGGCCTACTTTCCCTATCAAATACAACTCTTTTACTTTAGCTAATTTTGTTCATGATACTAATGAAGCAACACAAATGGAAGCCATCATGCTGCATGCATTGCCTACATGGAAATTCAATCCAAACAAGGTGGCATACAATGCCACGATAGGATTAAAGCTCAAGGCATGCAATCATGGGGAAAATTACTTTGAGGATTTGTTGTAGTCAATAGTTTCTTTTGAGAAAGCACTTGAATGGGAAAAGGCTAACCTAAAACCTAAATATTTTCAAATATTTTAGGAATTTAGGAATGAGAGGCTTCAGGTCATTCCAATGCATTTATTAAAGTCCAAGGATAAGCCTACCCCAAGTAACACTGTCGATAGCACATCCCCTAGCTCTAAAAAGGATTCTTAGGTGGACACTAAGAATACAACAGACATAGGGAAAGTTCAGAATGCAGACAATATGACTGAGTCCAATAGGAAGCCAGCCGAAAAATAGGTAATAAACACTCCGACCATAGAGACAAGTTCAGGAGCCCAAGGCACTAGTTTGGAGAAGGAATGGGATCAATTCAATCAGAAATTACAAGTCACCCCCAAAGCTCCAAATACTCAAGAAATGGAAGAATTCAAGACTCCTCTGAAAATTAATCAAGATTAAGAGCCTAAGTCTGTCGGTGAATGGTCTACACCTATGGATCATGAAGCAACAAAATCCCAGCATGGCGAAATCATCCCTGCTCTGCCCATATCAGAAATTGTTCTCAAAGTGATGGAGATACCTCCACTTGACGTATTCTATAGGGCTCTCCATAAGGCTGTAGTTCGAAGGCAAAGGAAAAGAAGAAGGGTAGATGCACCCGAATTCTCACCTCGAGATGAGCCAATGGACATTGTTTTGAAGGACATGCCTTTTAATCCAATTGAGAACGTGACTAGGCTGTCACTGTTCACATGAGCATATGCATCAACCACTATGGATAAGGCCACTGAGGTGTCTACTCTACTAAAGGAAAGGGAGGAAATAATTTCACAACTCGAACAAGATCTTGAAACAAAAAAGGTAAGCACAAACAAGCAGACAGTCGAGTAACTTGCACAATTGCAGCAGGACATGGAAGTCTTGAAAATAAGCCACGAAGTCGACTTATCAGCCAAAAAAGTGTAGCTCTAGGAATTACAACAATCCGTGTATAGGTACAAGGATGTTCACACTGCTGAGTAATTCATCAAAGAGGCTCTAGAACTAAATTCTCTTCTAGTCAAGCAACAAGAGTATTTATACTAGAAGCTGTCACACATCACTCCCTACCTAATTACCAGTGACTAGCTCACAGATAGAGCCATTGACTAGAGAATAGAGTTTAATGATTTAAATTCCAAGATATTTGAATTCATTGAATGGCAGGAATCAAAAGAAGGAAAGAAGGCCAATCTACCAGATATTGAGAAAACTCACAAAGACACCCTCTTTACTGATTGGGATGCTAGGATAAAACAGGCTGAACTGGCAGTTGCGAGGGTAGCTGGAGTATCAAATAACATCATTAAGGCAGTAAATCATACCTTGTTCGCTACTAATCTCATGAAGGAGGGTAATTCGAAAGAAATGCCTGACTTAACTGCCCTGAGTAAAGACTGGCAAGAAAAAGCGTGGAAACAGAGAGATGTAGTTACGAAACTAACTACGACTGACTAGGATTTGTATTGGAAGTATTTGGTCAAGCCACATAGCTAGATCATGAACCTCAATTGTTCCTGCCATGTGAGTCAAAGGATTTTGCCACCTCTTTCTGACACGATCTTTATAGGACAACTCAAATCTCATTTCGGGCCACCTCCTCAAATTCAACTGATGAACAATATTTGTGTTTTAAAGGACAAGCTAGTAGACAACAAGTCATCCTCTTAGTTCTGTTTAGTTGATATCTGTTTATTTTTGGAGTTAGATGCCTATGAATGAGGAAGGTTGTTTGAAACCTCCTCAAATTTTGTATAATCTATTTTTGCATACTTAGTTAGAATATTATTTATACTCTTCTCATGCATTTAGAGAAGGGTCCAGAATTTTATCAAAAACATTTGCAAAGAATGCACTATTGTAAGTTTGTGAATACTTTGGTGAAATGATGGAATATGATTTTTTTTTTTTAAATATCAGACCACTTTCCTTTGTTGATGCACTTTTGTATTCTTGGGAGATAATTTGATTTGAAGGAAGAATTTGGTCTACATCATCCATCAAATGAGCAATAATTCATACATCTGGTACTATTATCGTGCATGCATAATTCTGTTAACATTTAATTAGTGGCAAAATTTTCTTTTCATGAATTATATGTGAGATTTATTGTTTTTGTGAAGCATTAATTGCACTTCTGTATTGATGCCATAACTGAGGTTTTGATTTTCATATATAACTCATTAGACATGTGATATATTTTATAAATTCCTTTGACTAATTGTTTAGGCAAAGGAATTATCTTTTACGTTATCATCTCCATTTAATTGTGTTCAATCTTTATTATCACATATTCAAAGGATATCTTTGTAGATCGCATACCATGAAAAAAACACCCTAGTTTATATTAGAATAAGTTAAGTTAAAGAGATTGCATCATAGAATAAGTCACTTAGATTATCAATATTCTATTGCAAAACAGTCATAAACCACCCACTCTCATCTTAAAACCCACATTGGGAAACTGGTCCCATTATCCCTAGTCAGAGCCACCACTTCAAACAGAAAAGGAGTTGTCTTAAGGTTCAGACTGGGTGGTTATCCCCCATGTTTCGGCTGTAGAATTTTGAAGCTGCAACATTTTGGCGCTATAAGGAGGGTCTTCAGCTATGAATGGCATATAAACCTAAATATCATTTAGAAAGCATTCGCAAGAGCCAAAACCCCTCCACCACTTCTATACCTTCTAGATCTCATTTAGAATCCCCTGACTAGGAATTTGAAGTTGTAGAAACATCTCCCTCGTCTCTTAAAGTAGTAAGGAAACCACCATCTCCATATTTTATTCCCAAATCTCCAAAAGTTCATTCCTTGATATAGAAACTGGAACAGATATCCATTTCTGATGAGAAGCTAGAGAGACCCACATTATCTAAAGAAAGCGTTACCTCCTTATTACATCAAACTGGTATATTAACTAGAATGTAAAGTGAGAAACTTGGGGCCACTCCTTTAGAGTTCCCTATCCCTCCACGACATAGGAAATTTGCTTCATTAGTATCAGAATGTGATACTAGCGAGATCACTTCACCTTTCACCTATCTATTCCTTCATCCACTTCTACTCAATCCACTATATCTCAAATATCGACTTCCCCTGTTAGTACTACAATTATCGGTATTGATGCAATAGTAAGTTCTTCGCCATATATAACTACTTCTAGACAGACCTTCCCATTCTCTCAGTCCTTAACTCAAGTTATGGCCAATCAACCTGCTCAACCTTGGAAAAATCCTGGTGCTGTCCTCATTGCAAATCCAAATGCTCTCCCAACAAATCTAGAAAAATGGCTACCTAAGTATAATCCTGATGATGCTCTCCCGATTGAAGAACATTTAAACAATTTTATGTTAGCCATGAATCTCAATGGGGTTACACATGAAATGTTCTAATAATATTGTTTCCTTATACCTTCCAAGGATCTATTGGATCTTGCTATTTTTCCATTCCAGCGGCTTCAATTAGAAACTGGGATACGTTTCAAGATGTAGGAATTTACAGGGTAAGTTCCTCAGACAGAACACCAGAAGGACACCGCTCACAAACAGATCACAGATCAATACACCAGTATTTTAACGTGGTTAAAACCCTCAGAGAGGGAAACAGTCCACGGCCTGCGCCAACGTGGCTACTACAGGCAATTTATTAATAAAAGAATGAAAATTTACATAAGCTTCTCTCATGCACGGTTAACCTACAATGACCCTCCATGCGCTTTAAATAGAATTCATGGACCAATCGGGTGTCAAGCCACGGATCAAGTGTCGGTAATACCGAGGAGAGAATTAACCGTTGGATCACTAGATATCGTGACCGTCGGATTGTAAGTTACAAAATGTACAACGGTAAAGAAACACACTTTACCTAACTCTATACCTAACTCTATACTAGACCAGGTTGAACTTAACTATTTCCTATGTGTCGGAATATCCTAACATCCCCCCTTAAGAACAACTTGGGATAGGATTGAAGGATTTACAAATATGACACAATAGGAGAAGGAAGGAGGCACTAGAGCCTATCCCCCCTTAGTGACAACTTCCTGAACTCCAAGCATATATCGAAGTTTAGTGAACTTCGCCTCTGTGAGAGCCTTTGTGAAGATGTCTGCAACCTGATCATCTGTTGAACAATATTGCACTTCAAGAACATGGTCATGAATGAGCTTTCTGATGAAGTGCATGTGAAGTTCAATGTGTTTGCTGCGCTGATGCTGAACTGGATCTTTGCAAAGCTGAATGGCACTTTGATTATCACACCAAAGTGTAGTCGGATGCTGCTGCTCAAAGCCAAATTCTGATAGGATCTGACGAAGCCACAAGGCTTCCTTACTAGCTTCCACGGCACCACGATACTCTGCTTCTGCTGACGAAAGAGAAATGGCAGCCTGTTTCTTACAAGCCCATGTAATAGGTCCTGAACCAAGAGTGAAGACATAACCGCCAGTAGACTTCCGATCATCAGGGTCACCAGCCCAATCAGAATCAGTGAAACCAACTAATAGAGGAGCTGCTTTGGCACTGTAATGAATCCCAAACTGTACTGTACCTCGAACATAACGAAGTATTCTTTTAGCTGCTTTCCAATGACTTTCACGGGGGTTTTGCATAAAACGAGCATCAAGGCCAACAGCAAAGGAAAGATCAGGACGAGTATGGGTTAAATACAAGAGTTTCCCTACAAGTTGACGGTATAAGGTAGCATCAACTTCAGGAGAAGTACAAGAGACTGGAAGTTTGACTCCAGACTGAAAGGGAGAAGGGGTTGACTTACATTCTTCCATGTGAAAATGACGAAGAATATCACAAGCATACTTGGACTGGGAAAGGGAAATACCCTCCTTGGATTGCAAGACTTGAAGACCGAGAAAATAGTGTAAGTGTCCTAAGTCTGTCATTTCAAATTTCTTTTTAAGGCTGGACTTCACATGGTTTATAAGGTGGGGATCACTACCAGTAAGAATAAGATCATCAACATAAAGAACAAGGATGATAAGAGAGTTGCCCACTTTCTTGGTGTAGACAGTATTGTCAGAATAACACCTAGAAAAGCCAGATTCTAAAAGAAAGCTATCCATTTTGGCATACCAAGCCCGAGGAGCTTGCTTGAGACCATATAGAGATTTCTTAAGTCGACATACAAGGCTGGAGTCTGTTTGGATGAAGCCAATGGGTTGTTCCATATAGATTTCTTCATGCAAGTCCCCATGCAAGAAGGCAGATTTAACATCCATCTGATGGAATTCCCATTTTAAAGAGGCAGCAAGGGAAAGAACAAGGCGGATAGAGTTCATTTTGGCAACAGGGGAGAAGGTTTCAGTGTAGTCAATGCCTTCAACCTGTGAAATTCCCTTAGCAACAAGACGAGCTTTATGTTTATCAACTTTCCCATCTGGTCCATACTTTGTTCTGTAAACCCATTTACATCTAACAAGTTTGCGTCCCTTTGGTAGAGGAACAAGATCCCATGTATCATTTGCCAACAATGAATGATATTCTTCATTCATAGCTGCTTCCCAATGTGGATGGCCTGAAGCTTCTGCAAAAGTGTCAGGATCATGATTTACTGGAGCTTGAGCCAGTAAAGAAGAGGCTCTTTCAACTGAGAACGTGTACGTCGCTGATCTGTAGGATCACCGGCAAGATCACCTGCTGCATCCCGAGTAGTACGGACCCATCTTGGAAGTGAAGTGAGGATCCTGAGAAGGTGGTGGAGGATTGTCATCCTCACTTTCATCATCTGAAGAAGAAATGTTTTCAAAAGTAGAAGAGATAGGAAGAGGTGGCACATCCGCCGGACTAGGCTCGCAGGCCGATTTATTTTCATCAAATTTTACATCTCTTCTAATGATAACATTTTTGGACTTAAATGGAATAAGTCTATAACCTTTTACATCTTCAGAATATCCAACAAAAGTACATTTCTCACTCTTAGGTTCTAAAGCTTTATGCTTTTCATCTGGAATATGGGCCCATGCTTCACTTCCAAAATACGAAAGTGACTTACATCTGGTTTAATGGAACTCCAAGCTTCTTCTGGAGTGATATTCTTTAGAACCTTAGTAGGAGTGCGATTTATTATATAATTTGCACAATTAATTGCTTCGGCCCAAAAACTAAGACTGAGTCCTTTAGATTGCAGCATACAATTAGCCATTTCCTTTAAGGTGCGATTTTTCCTTTCAGCTACACCATTTTGTTGTGGAGTGTATGGAACAGTATGTTGCATTTGAATTCCATTTTCGGTGCAAAAGTTGATGAATGTGTTTTTAACATATTCTCCATCATTATCAGTTCTTAGCTTAAGAATTTGATGTCCAGATTGTTTTTCAACAAAGGCTTTGAAGGCCACAAATATGTTAAATACTTCGCTCTTGAGTTTTAAGAAGTATACCCAAGTGCGTCTGGAGAAATCATCAATGAAAGTTAAGAAATACTTGCAGCCAGAGAATGAAGCAACAGGAAGTGGACCACACAAATCACTGTGAACAAGCTGTAAAGGGCCCGAGGCGTGCCAAGAGGCACGTTTGTCAAAACTGTCCCGATGATGTTTTCCGAGTACACATCCGGAACAAACACCATCTCTGCAAGATACCATAGGAAGACCTGTCACCATATTTTCTTTACATAGATGCTGAAGGGAGCGATAGTTTAAGTGACCAAATCGCTCATGCCAAAGTTTGCTCACTTCATCATTATGAGCAACAAATACTGAGGGAAGATTTGATGACCCAAAGTTGTGAAACTTATACAACCTTGTGGAATCATCAGTAATACAGTAGCTAGAATCTTTTTAGGATCTCTTAGATCCTTGATTACAACATCATGAGGTGAAAATTCAACAATTTTACCTTCACCTGAATGAGTTATCTGATATACAGATAGAAGGTTGCTGGATAAGGTTGGAACACATAATACATCATTAACTGACCATTGTCTAGATGAACAGTTCCAGTCCCTACAACATTAAGAGATCTATCATCACCAACATATATATTTTGGTGTTACAATCATGTAAAGAAGAAAACATGGCTTTGTTTTTGGCCATGTGATAAGAGGCTCCAGAATCAATGAGCCACTCATGAGAATGAGAAGAAGAAGATACATTTAATGCATAACCAGACTGAGATGATTGACAACGACATGCAGAAAGTGCCATTCCTGAAGATGAAGTTGAAGTTGAAGTAGAAGAATGCTCCACATGGATGTTATGTTTCTTCATTGCGGCTTCCAAGGCTTCCATCTTCTTAAAGCATTTAGATTCTAAGTGGCCATCTCGATTACAAAAGTTACAATGTCTATCAGTCTTCTTCCATTTGTTTTTATTGGTCTTATCATTTTGCTGAAATGATCTTTCATTTTGAGACTGAGTTTGCTTAGGACCCTTGTTTGGTTTAGGACCATTCTTTTTAGGATATGACTTCTTAGGATTCTTTAAATTTGGTTGCTGCTGGGCGGCTAACGCTTTCTTGGAAGAGTTTCCAAGATTAAGAAGACCAAGGTGTAAGAGTTTTTCTTGTTCTCTTATTAAAGAATCACAAAAAGAGTCAAAGTAAGGGGCCTTGTAGTCTTTTCCTTGACAAATGAAAGCTTCCCTTGTAGAATGGAAGGTGGAAACAAATACAGAGTAGGCTGGTCCCAACTTAGTAAGGATGAAATAAATAAGGTTACTATCTTCTTTCTTAACCTTAACACCTTCCAAGAGATATCTAAGGGTCTTGAATTTGGACAAGAAATCTTCAATGCTAGAAAAATTATTAGGATCCAATGTAAGCAACTCATTTTCAAGTTGATGGGCTCTAATTTCATTTTTAATCCCAAAAACTTTAGTGATTTGTTCTAATGCTTCATGAGGAGTATCAAGATCTGCAATATGAAATCTAAGATCTGGAGAAATAGACATCCCTATCAAACCACGTGCTTGATCTTGTCTATTTTTCCATTTATCAACCTTGTCTTCATCTTTAGGTTTCTTCTCTTGGCCCGTGGCTATTCTGTAGAGACCTTTACTTCTAAGTAAATCTTCCATGTAGGCTACCCATTGGAAGTAGTTAGTGCT